>JAAEAF010012074.1:0-13023 GCA_011037195.1 Triatoma infestans | reverse complement strand
AACCCCACAGTTCAATTCCGTAGGCCCAAACAGGTTTTAAGATGGCTATATAGATGAGTCTTTTATTTTGTAGTGTGAGTTTCGATCTGTTGTCCAGTAGTATTTTGAGTAGTTCAGTTCTGTTCTTTTGAGTCGTGTATGTGGGTTCAATGTAAGTCGTTTGTCAATGTAAAGCCCAAAATAGCGGACAACATCAGGAAGAGGTAATGGGATACTGTTATAGTATATTGGTGGAGAGGTAATGTGTCGAAGGGTAAATGTGACATGTTGGCATTTGTTTTCGTTTACTTAAAAATTAAAACTTAAATAAAACACACACAATAATTAACAGCTGACGCAATGTACCATAGTAAAAACAATATAAATATTATAAAAGGGAAAGAAATAGCTAAGTGGTTAGCTTTCTGGACTCTCACGCGGAGGAATCCGGTTCGAATCCAGTTGTGCTACCCTCAATTTTTTTCTTCCTAGAAGCCTCTACAGCTCACTGTCCGGTTTGTAAAAGTGTATGAACAGGATGTGTTGTGGTGAGCCTAAGTTTGAGTCTATGTGTATCTTGTATTCAAACAATTTTACATATAATCTATCTCTGTATTGCCCCACCTGTATTGGTGCGAGTGGTGTGAGGTGTCTGTGCTGTGCTTTCCTATCGGTCGAATGAGATATCTGCAAGGAGGTTGAAATCTGTGAATATACTTTACTCTATTTCCTTCTACTAGTTCGAAGTGCGGTGAAAGTTGTTGTGGTTGCTTCCGCAAAGCTGGAAAGCATCAGAGACATTTTCCGTGATAGCCTGCTTCTTTTTGTGGTCATCGACCGGTTTCGGGCGTTCGCCCATCATCAGGCGTATGTTATTAATCTGTTTCACAAAAACATAGATTTGTGAACCATTGTCAACGCTCCCTACTATGTCTCTAACAAAACAATCCACACAGACTTAGACATACCCTTCCTACAAGACGTTATCAAAACACGATACAATAAATTCCACCAAACCTCTGTGCGCAGTATACAGGACTACGAGACGCCACAAGAGAACTTCATTCAAAAGATATAAATAATGGGATCTGAATCATTAAAGATTCATAACATCCGAAGAGCGGAGAAGCAGACATTTAATGAAAAAGTCAGTTACTCGCCAACTAGGCCAGGGTTCTATTCAGTTGCGAGAATGTATATATGTAAAGGTGGTAAGTAATGATGCACTGTACCCATTTGTATGGCCGCTTGGCTTCATAAATTAATAAATAAATAATAGTTTGGAGTTGGTGGTATATCAAATCTTAAAATTTTGTGAGTTAAATGGTAAAATAGAATAAAAAATTTCAATTGCAAGACATTTATGTCTCAAAACCTTCAGCTCCTTTCATCACAATCCTCTTGTTCGTCGTCTTTCGTCCCGAACCCTCTCTGACAATCCTTCCCGACGTCAATGGCCACGTGACTTGCTCACAGAAGAACACAGAACACAGAAGATTGTGAACAACAAGAACACAGAAGATAACGAACATTAACAATAATTATTAGGAGTGCTACCACTGGGTAGTTTCTCCTCTTTTTTTTATAATTGCTCACAGATATTCACTTATGGCAACGCCCGAAACCGGTCGATGACCACAAAAAGTGGCAGGCTATCAAGGAAAATATCTCTGATGCGGTGAAAGTGATTGGTGACAAATTTGTCAAACCAGTGTTTCGCATTGATCCCTTCAAACTCTGAACCTCGATGGCAAGGATATATTTACAAATTTTTTTATACATACTAAGTGAACTCTGATTTTATTTATCGTGGTCTCCTACAGGGATTCCGGCGAGTTAATATAAACGAATAATAAACAAAAAAAAATTCTAAATATAAATATATGGAAAAAAGGATAATAAAATGTTTACACGTTAATGATAATAACATTGGCCATAAGAATAGTACACATCTTTAACTGCCTGGGCAGTACATTTGGGCTTAGGAGTGCAAATGATTTACATAGATAACGCGATGTAGCTTGGAACATATTTTAAGAACTTCACAGAGATTTTTGAAAATTCAGTTACAAATATAACCAAATTCCTACCATCTACCATCGCGTGTCAAATTTTCGCAGGATATACACAGTTTTAAGATCCCTGAGTTCGAAGAAGTGGCTTTTAAAATAATGGTATGTTAATTTATGTGTGGGTGGTCAATATAACTAAAAAACCAAAAATTTCGGACCATTTTCTGAAAGTTCAAATTTGATATTTTGTTTTGGTGGTGGAAACGACACGTTTTGATCAAAATCAGTCAACCAAAACTATTATTTTACTGAATAAATTTTCAGTTTTTTTTTTTGCCCCCCCCGAAAACGAGCAAACGATTTTCGTTAAACTTGATATACGACACTAGCTCATAAAAATAGCTAGAAACTTTATTTGTAACACTTTTAAAAATATAATTTGTTAATAGGTTCTGGAGGAGGGAATTAAAATTTATTTTCTGGAGGTTTTAGGAAAGGAATTACTTTAGGCTTTCTCTATTATTATTATTAATCGGGTGCCCAATGGCGCGGGACCTAAGCCTATGTGGCTTTTATCCCCCGATACCCCCATGTTCCCTTAATTAATCACCCCCGGCAGCTTACCGGTTAATCTACAATATCCCAGGATATCCCTAAACTCCAACTCGCCAAGGCAATCCTACGAGAGTGGTGCCCTCCCAAATACGCGAAACCTAGTTTCAGCGAAACGGGGACACTGACATAAGTAGTGGTACACCGTTTCCCTAACTTCGTCATCGCAGTTCTGACAAATGAGACTAGACGTCCTCCCTATGTTAAACAAGTGACTGGGCACCCAGGTGTGTCCAGTCTCTATCCCTACCAAGGTCCTCAAACCCGTCCTACTAAGGGACAGGTGATACTCCGAAGTTCCCTGCTTACTCGCCTTTATAAATCTTTTGGCTTGGAGGCACCCCTGCGCGTCCCCCCAGCGTTTCTCCAAAACTCTCATCTCCCAAAGTCTAATCTGTTTGTCACGAAACGTCTTTGTGATGGCCAGGGTGGTTCAGGACCACAAAATGGTAGTGATGATCCCTTCTAGCCAACTGATCTGCCCCCTTCATTGCCCTTCTATTGTCCGGGTATCAATAGAGGCGCCACCTACCCTCCGAGCGAAAGCATATGAGCCTTCCCCTGCATTCTCCCACTAACTTCGAACTCCAAACCAAGGCTTCCTCAAAGCCCTTAGTGCGGCTGGCTATCCGAGAAAATCCGCACCGTCCTGAACATCCTCACTGGCCCACTCACCCCCCAAGGCCCGCCAGCATTCAATGATGCCCACCACCTCAGACTGGAAAACAGTGGCCAGACCACCCAAGGCCACCGAACTCCCTCTATCCAGTTCCTGAAACCATGCTCCCGCCCCTGACAGGCCAGTACCCTCCTGCCTATAGCCGTCTGAATAGCAGCGAATAATGACGTTATCCGACTCCGTTGGCCTCGTGTAGGCTTTCTCTAAATTACCACTAAAATATTTTACCATTTTCTAGAAAATTGCAGAAAACTGGAAATATCCATTCAGTAAAGTGATATTTCCGGTTGAAGAACCGGACAGGTAACTTCTTGTCGAATACTATGGTGATATCCAAATTGAATGTCAAATTTGAACATACAATGTTTTTTCCTTTGTCATCTATGCTGTTCACAAACATAAATACGCGTGCACACACTCATACATAGACAATGTTCTGAAAACCACTTTTCCTTACTCAGTGGACTTCAAAACGTGCATTTCCGGTGGAAAATTGATATAAAAAATTTGACACGATTACAACCCTTCTGAACATTCAGTAAGAGAATGTAAAAACGAAAATACGTGGATAGATTAAAACGTCTGCATTCCAACGATATTATATAGCTATCAATAGAAGTGCATACTTCTATCACATCAATAAAGCAAATAATATGAGCAATCGCACAAAATGTCCATACACTTTTGCAACATTTGTTGGCAAATGCAAACAAGCTCAATTTGTTGCAAAGAAGTCCACTATTTCGAACATTCCTGCAATGTGAAGTGCAAACAATAACAACACTCAAGAACGTTTTTCTTTCACAATCCTAACAAGACTGCAGAGTAAATAACGATGAAAAGTAAATAATGCAGTTCCAGAGATTCCTAGATGTAACTTTTTACCAGAAGTCCATAAATTTGAATTTTTTAACAAATGCATCTGAGAAATATTTTTTTATAATATTTAAAAATGTTAATTCATTTAACAAACGAAATATTTATTATAAAAAGTAAAATTCAATTCAACTTTGAATTTGAAAATATGAATCTGTTTGTTTGTCAAGGCGAGACCTGTTTACATCACAAACTTCTTATAACTTGATAATTAGGTTTTGAAATTTTCTACCCTAGAACTTTGCCTATTTGGGTTGGGACAATTTTTGTGGCAGATGCAAGTATATAATTATATCAATATAGAATAATATTTTTATTAACTTTTAAGAAATAGTAAAGGAAGAAGGAAAAAAAAATAAGTGGAAAAATTAAAATGCTGAAAACCTAAAAGGTCCCTTTCATTTTCAGTAAATTGAAAGTATTTTACAATTTAATCTCTCCAACCAAACAGTATTTTTTTTCTGTTAATTAATTAAAAATGAAAAAAAAAAATGCTCAGCCATTCTAGGGTATTTTTAAATAAGTTTTTAACCTTTTTAAATAAGAATTTTTTAGAAAGAATTAGAAAAGGTGGGGGGTTAATTTAAAATTTAAATGACCAAATGTAACGAATTGCATCTTGAATAATTAATTAAAAAAAAAAACAAAAACAAAAAAAAAAAAAAAACAAAGTAATTATAATTTACACAAATATCAATTACTTTAATTTTTTAATTTCTCTTATATACCGACTCACACTAACACAATACTATGCACTTACGCTGACGACACCGCCATTCTTGCTTCCAGTTCCGACCCTGTAACAGCTTCCACTCACTTACAGATACCTTAGACATACTTGAACCTTGGGCCAAAAAATGGCGATTAAAATTTAACCCTCAGAAGTGTCAACACATCACTTTTACTCTGCGACGTCATACTTCTCCACCAGTCAGCTTTAACTCTGTACCTCTTTCTCCTGCAAATTTAGTTCGCTACCTTGGGATGTATATCGACAAACGACTAACATGGAACCCACATACTAAACTAAAAAGACTGGAACTCAACAAACGGAATAAACTGTTACTAAGACTAATAGGCAGACGGTCGAAACTTCCAATAGAACATAAACGACTATTATACAACACCATACTTAAACCAATGTGGACTTATGGACTTGAACTGTGGGGTTCAACCAAACGCTCAAACTCACAAAAAATCCAGGCCTTTCAATCAAAAATTCTCCGTCAAATTACAGATGCTCCATTCTACGTTTCAAACTCTTCTCTTCATAAAGATCTCAACATACCCTACGTGACTGAAACAGCTAAAAGTAAATACCGAAAATTCCATAACTCTCTTTCTCTATGCTCTAATCCTCTGATCCAAAATCTCGCCTCCATAGCTATTCCGGACAACCCCCCACGGCGGCTGAGGCGTTGCTGGCCCCGCGACCATCTCATGGATTGATAACCAACTCAAGCGGGAGTGTTGCCAGTGGGCAGCTTCTCTCCTCCAGCCAATCACGTCCACAGCATCATTCATCAGATTACTGATTGCATTGTTTTGTAGATAGTAAATGGCAAATAAAATTACAAAAAAAAAAAAAATTTCTCTTATAAAGAGGAAGTATTGTGATAGAGATCAAATTGTTAATATCGTAGTTTTAACGGAAATATAATTTAGAGATTCTACGAGTCAGAGAACCGGGTTTTTAGAAAATGATTTCTGTGTATGTTGTGTGTTTTTGTGTATGTGAGTTTGAACAGTATAACTCAAATTTTATTCTAAGCATACCTAGTTTGGAAAAATATATTTTTGGATGGTTTTGCAGAAGGAGTTACGTGGGCTTACCTCTGAATTGCCATTGTCTATGTTATACGATTTTACCATTTATAATATTCTAACTTGAAAATAATCGGTGACAGAATCGGGGCGACGTTTCTGAACGGTTTTTTTTTTTAATTTTTTCGACAATGATGCTAACGAATTTCTTTAAACATGTTATGGAGTCAGTTCAATATACGATGTCCAAAAGACAGCGTTGATAGACTTAAAGGATTTGAAATTAAACGCCATAAATTCAGCAAAACTAAAACCAACTTTTCCGGCAAAACATTTTAAATAAAAGTTATAGAATTTTTATCTCTAGAGTGAAAATTTAAAGCAAATCGTGGTAGCTTTTATAGAGAAATTTCAAAAAACTCTTTAGTCATATTCTCTAAAGTCACTTTATCGGTTAATCGGTCACTCTTCCGATTTTCTTGAAATTTAGAATATTTTATTTTAACGACGACGAATACGACTTTATTCTAATTGTACAATTATGGGAACCATGCGAACATTTTTAGGGGTAAATTAATTTGTTGGGGTGTTACGACAGAGAAAGTTACGACATTTCGTTTGTCACTAAAATGCTATATAATAAAATCTATCAACTATACAATAATATTAAGGAGAATTAATTTTCACAGTAAAAACAACAAGATTGGAGATAATTAGTCAAATAGAATTCTGATATATGTATAATAAGAGATAATTTGTATCATTTGAAAATTATGTCATTTTACTTTCTCCCCTACTACTGATAAAAGGATGTTTTTGCAATCGTGTCAAAGTTTCTAAATTGTGATTTCACCGGAAAATATATGATTTTAAGCCCTCTGAATGAGTATGAAGAAAATATTTTTTGGCAAATGGTTTGCGTCTTTGTGAGTGAGTGTGTGTGTGTGTGTGTGTGTATGTGCGCTTGTTACTTTCTCTTCCTAGTAAGAGGAAGTATTGTAATCGTGTCAAATTTTCGATATTGAGTTTTCACCGGAAATATCCGTTTTGAGGTCCCCTGAGACCAGTTTTTAGCAAATGGTCTGTGTGTGTGTGTGTGTGTGTGTGTGTGTGTATGTGAACAGCATAGCTCAAAAACGAAAAACCGTAGAAAACTGAAACTTAATATTCCGTTTAGGTATCACCATGCGATCTGACTGTGCGTTATCTGTCAAAATTCCTCAACCGGAAGTACCACTTTACTAGTTGTTTTTTTTACTTTTTTGCGTTTTCTCAAAAATGGCTCCAACGAGTTTCTTTAAACTTATAACATCATTTACATATACAAGGGGCTACAACTTTTATTTGTAACATTTCTCTGTGGAAATTCATTTAGAGGCACTTTTTGGGGGGGTGGGGTTAGGTTAACCTCTAAAGTGCTATTTCAGTTTATTACACAATGTCAATTCGGTCATTTAAATAATATTAATTAGAATTAAATATGTTGTTGAAATTCCGAATTTGAGGAAAATCGGATAACCGGAAGTGCTTTTGTTTTAACACTTTACTAAATGATTTTTTCACTTTTTCGCGATTTTCTCAAAAATGGCCCCGACGATTTTCTTGAAACTACACATATAAACTAAACATACAAAGATCTACAACTTTTATATAAAAGATTTCTCTGGAAAAATTCATTTAAGGGCACTTTTAGGAGAGGGGTAGGGTTACAGCTTCCTCTAAAGTGGTATCATACTTGATTATACGACTCTATCATCCGAATGAAATTAATTAGAAATAAATAGATGGCCAAAATTCCGAGTTTGAAGGAAATCAGTAAACCGGATGTTCGCTTTTACTGAATAGTTTCTTTCAGTTTTCGACAAATTTCATTAAATTTGGTGCACAAACTGTAACCTTTGTCAATTATAATTTTGAGAACTGGAGTAAGAGAAAGTTGTGTGAGTGTTTCACACCAGATTTTTTTATATATGTTTGTGTATGAACAAAAATCTGTGAAACTAAAAGTCGCAGGAAACTTAAATTTGGAATTCTGTTCAGGTACTTCCACCACATATAATATGCATAATATGCAGGAATAATAAAAAAAAAAAAAAAATATGCATTCTGCAATGGATAAAAAATACCAGATTCGTTAATTAAATATTGTAAGAATTTTTTTAATAGTGTGTCGCGTGTGTGTTACACCTCAGATGTCTTTATGTATATAATAATTCTTACGAAAGTACACTATACATACGTTAAATGTATTTACATTCAAAATATTAACAATTAAATAGTTGTATAGTATATATTTTTTGTAAGTATAATATTTTTAATTAAAATTTTTTTTTATTGCTTAGCACAAATATTAAAATAATTATGGCTTAAATATTATATTTGAAGATTTCAAACAACTTAGTTTTAGTTAAATGTATGTAAATTGAGTCATTTTCGTGATAGACTGGAGACTGCCTTTGTTGCATGCTTTAAACGTATTTGAATTAAATTTTCAACTATCTCTTATTTGCATATGTTGATGGAGTTTGAAGTGATTTTTTTTTTTTTTTTTTTTTTTTAAGCAAAAAAATTGTATTTCAAATTTATTTAACAAATTTAATTTTTAGGAAAAATTTTGGTAAAAGAAAAAATTCTCTTTCGACAAATATAAAAATAATAAACTTTTTATTCACTTAATAATTTATCTAATAGATTTATATTATCTTATATGATTTATATCTTTAGATGATGTAATATAATGTAAAGTTAATTAAATTTGGTAGAAACAAGTTTTAAAGGGTCATTTACATACCATATTATATTATACGAAGAATAATTAAAATAACAGGATCTCGTTTAAATGGTTTTTCTCTCTCTCTTATTGAATTTATGAGGTCAAATAAAAGGGTAATTTCCCCATTTACTGACTATTGTTTTCACTAAATTATTACCTATAAATGTTGTCTAATACTTACATCAGTAAAGGAAAGGGATAGAAGAGAAAATTGTAAATTCAAGTATTTGATAATAGAAAATATAATATATTGACTAATATTGCAAAAATTATGAAGGTAAAACATGAGATTAGTTTTAATGCCTCCTGTTCTACAGTAAACTCCAACTCAGTACCACTCTCTCCTGCAAACTTAGTTCGCTACCTTGGGATGTACATCGACAAAAGACTAACATGGAATCCACGTACGAAACTAAAATGACTGGAACTTAACAAACGGAATAAGTTACTACTCAGACTAATAGAACACGATCGAAACTACCACTCGAGCACAAACGACTAATATACAACTGTATACTCAAACCGATGTGAACGTTCGGTCATGAACTGTGGGGTTCAACCAAGTGCTCAAATTCCCAGAAAATTCAATTCTTTTCAGTCAAAAAAAAATACTCCGTCAGATAACAGATGCTCCATTCTATGTCACTAACTCTACCCTCCACAACGATCTTAAAATCCCATATGTATCTCAATAAAATATTCTATGACTCTTGTAGTGGAATCAATTGTCGTGATTCCTGAGGTATGAAGTTAGATGTCTTGAAGAGGGATTTATTAGGCGGAAGTTAGTTTAGAGAATTACTAACACTGAATTTATAAAAATAGAATATATTTTAACAATAATTTGAATGAGCCTAATGGTAACTACAATTAATATGATTTGATAAAAGTAAATAAATAATTTTAAGAGTTTAAAAACAAATAATTTAAATGATTAAAATAAATAAACTAATATGCACAACTATGAAAATAATTATAAGTGAAACCTTATATAGGGACGCGCTCGGAACACAAGTATAACTGCTGCTGTAAAATGATACTGATATAATGATGTGGCTATTCGTATAATGATGAATGATATATTGATCCTCTCTTCCAGTGGGGCGAAGTTTATATTAGTCTTACTCACACACTGTCAAGTAGCATGACAGTGCTAAGACATCTCTAGTAGCATGCGACCTTGTGCGACCTTGGTTAGGTCGGCGACCAGTGATTCAGGTCAGTGGCCAGATTTGGTCGCCCATCGGCGACTTTCAAAGACCAGGTGGCTTCTGTTCAATAGACAGGGCTTTATCGGTGCTTGTCTTTGATACCTTTGTATTGAAAAGGCAGCGGCCGGCTGTGGGGCCACTAGTTATAAATTATTCTTTCCTTTTGTTATATTTTGTGAAGGCTTTGACATTGCTATGTCATTACACTCTCTTGCTCTCAACTCTAATCCTCTTGTTCAAAATCTCGCCTCCACAGATATACCAGATAATCCATCTCGTCGACTGAACCGCTGTTGACCCCAGTGATCATCTCCAGCAGAAGGAAGTAACCCCTGCGAGAGTGTTACCGCTGGATAGTGAAATGTAGTTGGTGTATTTTGTTGTATGTTTGTAGTAGCGTGTAGCACGAGCGGTATTGTAAAGGGTATGTGTGTATGTTTAAAGATAAGAGAAGTAATAATAAATAAATAAGAAAAACTGCTAGCTAAATTATATAAATTATTTTTAAGAAATTTGAATACTTTTCAATATCACAACAATATGCTTATTAAATCAAATATTAGCTAGATTAAATGCTAAACTCTTATAACTGGCACTGATGCTAAGAGAGAGATCTCATACAAGTGTTCTGGTTGAATTCAGACTGTCTTAATGAATGCCTTATCTCGGTAGTTCTAATCTTCTCCTGTGAGAAGGGGCAAAAAGACAAAGCTGACTATGTTCTATGAACTCTTCCGTAACGGTGTTCTTTACCTGAATAGTCCCTTTTGCCAGCGAATGTTAGAATATCCTTCAAATAATGAGTTTCTTCAAATAAATATATTTTCATTTACTTCTTCCTCCAGCTAATCACGTCATACATCATCACAAATCATCATATTCACTTATTATATTTATATATGTAGATTGTGAATTCCAAATAAAATAAAAAAAAATTTTAAGAATTAGTAAGAGAATAGATTTCGCAGTTGATATATTCCTGGAAAAAAAGAAGAGTATTTATATGCCATTCTTATCTTGTTATGTTTTTATTAGTTAAGGCTATATTTAATTATTATTAAGGACAAATGATAATACCAATTAAGTCGCTCTTGATGAAATACACAAAAGGAAATTATCTCCGCCTTTATAATTCTATTGAAGAACTTTAACACGTCTCCCCATCATCTGCTAACACTATCTATAAGAGTTGTAGCAAATTAAATCATGGATCGAGTTAGCCCTGCCAAAATATATATATATATATATATATACACTTTTACTGTACCTCTAGGGAACTGCATCACACCCTAACAAACTAACATATAAAAACTAAGCTCACCCTCAAACCTTTACAATTGAGAAAATGTAAGCCAATTTTATATTAGAAGGCGCTGTAACGGAATAAAGTATGGGGACAACCAAGAATGGGGGGCTATTGTTGTTCATTATTGATATGCAGGGGCTGAAGGGATTGTGATAAAACAATATATGAATGACTCAACAGATAATAATTTTTTATAGAAAAAATTCTTCTTTTATTTTATAATATAGAACACTTGTATGATTCCCATTGAACACTAGAGATAACAAATTCTCTTTTGCTAATATATCTAAAATAATATTGTGTTGAAACACTAAACGTGACTTTCTGTTATTACAAATCAATTCTTATTGACAAATTAATGTTTACTAATTACAAGTTTAATAAAAGTATATAAGGCTTTGCGTTACATATAAATCAAGTTGGCCAGGATTATACCTACCTGTAGTAACTAAATTTTAGGAGACGCCTTCAGGTTGAACGCTTTTCAAAACTTGTAAACGAGAGTTTCAATTTACGTCAAATCATCCTGAACCCTCTTGAAAACTGTTTACAATTAATATTGATACGTTTATGTCCACTGCAATAAGCATTCTAAGTTTAAAGTAAATTTCGAAAAATTCAAAATTGTATCCTAAAATAACTGCACTTCCGATTAATTGACCTTTTTTGTGTTTAATTTATAATTACAGCATGGTAATAAATATATTATCAATACATAGGAAATTTATAGAATATGTAATTTAAAAGAAATTGAAACTTGGTCACATATCTTTTTAGATGTACTTTAATATAAACCTTATCGCTGTTATTACCTCGCCAATCATAGCTTTCAGATTAGCTATGGTGTTAGATCCTTAACACCCAGACCAGTAACATTTTAATCAATAATGTTCTCTATTTTATAACACAAGTACTAAACCTGAGATACTTTAAATGAACCATAAGGATGGGAGACATTTTCCGTGATAGCCTGCTTCTTTTTGTGTAAACTGAATTTGCTCTGTGCAAGTTTGTGTTATCACACTGTCTGATAAATGCATCCTGAAGATGGGCGAATGCCCGGAGCCGGTCGATGACCACAAAAAAAGAAGCAGGCTACCAAGGAAAATGTCTCTGATGCTTTCCAGCTCTGCGGGAACAAACACCACAACAACTATTTAATAAGGAAATTATCTACGCCTTTATAATTCTATTGAAATAATGATTAACTCCCAGTAGGAGGTTACATAAGTATACATAAATATAGATGCGGGGTGGAGAGGACAAGTGTCAATCTAGCAATCGAGCAGGTAGAGAAATGATTACATTGTAGAGAGATCAATAATACTGAACGAACACTTTGAATTTTAATGTCTCATATAGTGGATGTGTTAGGTGAAGAGAATTTGTCTGATTGATGAAATGAGATTGACTTTGTTAACACTGGTTAATTAATACATTAATAAAGAGACACAGACTGCTTGGACTTTACAATAAAGAAATGTTTAAGGCAGAGTGGTAAATGGGTAATGACCCGTAGTGATTGGATGTATTGAACTGTCCTCAACTATATTAAACTGTCTTTCTATATACTGTCCGTGGCTATATTTATACAGTTGCACTTATCCGAGAGAGTGGTTTGAGTTTGTTTCTCTTGTCTTTACTCTCTTTCATTGCTGATCTCTGTTTGGTTGCTGTTACTAGAGAAATGTTTATGGTGGAGTAGTAAATGGGTAATGACACGTAGTGATTGGATGTATTGAACTGTCCTCAACTGTACCGAACTGTGTTGAACTGTATTGAACTGCCCTCAACTGTATCGAACTCTCTTT
>JAAEAF010012073.1:0-16944 GCA_011037195.1 Triatoma infestans | reverse complement strand
AAGTCGCAATTCTGCTTCCAAAGCCAGAACACTTCAGAAGGCCAGAACACTACTTCAGGAATCGCTCAGTGCCAATGATAGATATTTGCCTTTATTCTAGATATACTTCTGATTTATAATTGTGATATTGTAATGTGCTTAAATTTGTTTAGAAAATAATATATTTATTTTAAAAACAGTGTGATTTCTTGATTATTACTAATACTTCATTCACTTTTAAACTTGCATACTTACAAGCCCTTTATTATACAATACCGCTCGTGCTACTACAAATACACATCATCACATCATTACATTACAACTGTTACTAGTTGAATTCTTTGGAATAGACTCTTCAAACAGTGCTCCTCTTGTTAGTAGTTAACCCTTTATTTATATATGATTTGCAGAAGGAGGTAAAAACCCAATGGTTTTTTTTTTTTTGGTGTATCTGGGCGCTGTCATACAGAATAGATTTTTGAAAAAACACAAAAACTATTGTAACTCTTTGAGAAAATCGCAAAAACGTAAAAAAAAAAAAAATCTAGTAAAGTGATACTTCCGGTTGAGGAATTTTGACAGATGACACACTGCCGGATCCCATGGTGATAACTAAACGGAATTTTTGAACTTTCTACGATTTTTCGTTTTTGAGCTAGGCTGTTCACACACACACACAGACCATTTGCTAAAAACCACTTTTTGGACTCAGGGGACCTCAAAACGGATATTTCCGGTGAAAACTCAATATCGAAAATTTGACACGATTACTACTTCCTGTTTACTAGGATTAAGAGAAAGTAAAAACAATAAAGTCGCATTTCGGTGATATCTAAACGAAATATCAACTTCGAACTTAATGCAATTCTAAGCATATCCACAAATCATTCATACAAAAAAACAATTTTTTCCTTGCATAGCGCATCTTAAAACATATGATTAAATTTCAAAAATTTGATACGAACGGCAATAGTTTTCTCTTATTCTGGTTAATGAAAATAAAAAAATGTACATTTTTTAATAGATAAATTTATAATTATGATTATATATAAATGTTGATTTGTTCCTGTAGTTTGATGGCGCCATAATTATCGTATTTCCAAGGTTGTTAATAATAGTCTCCCAAGCTTCATTTAGCGTCCATTAAAATACAGTAATAAAACCGAGAGCAGTTATAAAAATTTTAGCCACTTGTGAATAGAGGTTTTTCTTACTAACAGAAGAAAAAAAAAGACATTCTATTAACTGGATTTCCTAATGACGACACTCTGATCGCAACACTACATTTTCATGTTTTTATTGATTTGTCTCCCTAGTTTTTATTCTTAGCCGGAAAATGTGAATGATAAATTTTAACTTTTGGTTTTGTAGATTTGTTTATATTAGTAATAGGATTTCATTCTTTTGTTAAAGACGAGAAATTCATTAAAATTTATTAATATACATCCCCCATTCTATATATATGTTTGTTCGTAAATTCATGAAATTAACGCTAATTTTAGTATGTAGTTAACTAGATTTTTCCTTTCCATTTTTAGACAGAAATAATGAACGAGAATAAAAAGAGGTCAACTATTTCTTTTCAAACATGTTTCCAGCAATGGTATGATCTGCTTTACCAGATCAGACGCTCTTACAACCTTTTACTGCGGTTAGAGGAAATACTAATTTCTTCTCAAATTTTCTAAATTGAATTTTAAACGAAAACACATGTTTTGAGGTCCTCTGAGTACAAAAAAAAAAAAAAAAAAATTTGGTGTGAAACACTCACACAACTTTCTCTTACCTGTTCTCAAAATTGTAATTGACAAATTTTAATAGTTCATGTACTAAATTTAATGAAATTCGTCAAAACTAACAAAACTTTTCAGTAAATGCGCACATCTGGTTTACTAATTGTCTTAAAACTTGGAATTTTGGCTATGTATTTATTTCTAATAATTTTGTTTGCTAATAGAATTATATAATCAACTGTGACACCACTTTAGAGGAAGCTGTAACCCCTCCCCTCCCATGAAAGTACCCTTAAATGAATTTTCCCAGAGAAATGTTTTTAAATAAAAGATGTAGATCTTTACATGTTTAGTTCATATAAGAAGTTTCAAGAATATCGGCTGAGCCATTTTTGAGAAAATCGCGAAAAAGTGAAAAAATTATTTAGTAAACTGTTAAGACAAACGCACTTCCGGTTATCCGATTTTTTTGTAAACTCGGAATTTCAACAACATATTTCATTCTAATTAACATTATTTAGATGACAGAATTGTCTAATAAACTGAAATAGCAGTTAAAATGTAAACCTAACCCCATCCCTCCCTCAAAAGTGCCCTTAAATGAATTTTCCCGGACAAATGTTTGAAATAAAAGTTGTAGCTCTTTGTATATGTAGTTGATATGCCAAGTTTAAAGAAAATCGACGGAGCCATTGTTGAGAAAATGGCAAAAATGTAAAAAAAAAAACAACTAGTAAAGTGGCACTTCCGGTTGAAGAATTTTAACAGATAACGCACCGTCAGATCCCATGGTGATACCTAAACGTAATATCAAGTTTCAACTTTCTCGGATTTTCCGTTTTTGAGCTATGCTGTTCACATACACAACACACACACCATTTGCTAAAAACCAGTTTTTTGGACTCAGGGAACCTCAAAACGGATATTTCCAGTGAAAGCTCGATATCGAAAATTTGACACGATTACAATACTTCCTCTTACTAGGAGTAAGAGAAAGTAAAAATTCAGCTAATGGTTGTATGCCAGTATGTATGTATTAACAAAATATCACAAAACCGAAAAATTATAGGCATCACAAATTTGGTCTTTCGCCTTAAGTACTATCACCGCATCAGTTACAAGAAGATTTCGGGAAAAATCCATTGTTTTTTGTTTTCCCGCAGTTTTCTGTATGCCCACAAATAACTAACTATCACTGTTGTTGTGTGGTAGTTGGTTTCGCAGAACTGGAAAGCATCAGAGACATTTTCCGTGTTAGACACTTAAGTGTGTAAACTGAATTTGCTCTGTGCAAGTCTGTGTTGTTCACACTGTTTGAAAAACGCATCCAAAAGATGGGCGAACGCCCGAAACCGGTCGATGACCCACATAATGAAGCAGGACTACCACGGAAAATGTCTCCGAAACTATCTTATCACTTTTATTTGAAACATTTCCCCGGGAAAATTGATTTGTTTAGGAGTTTTTTTAGGGTGAACTGTAGCGTTTATGCTCTCCTCTAAAGTACCACTACAGTACAATACACGGTTTTTATCGTCCATCTAATATTATTACACATTAGTAGAAAGCATTGATAAAATTCCAGATTTGAAGAAAATCGGTTAACCGGAAGTGCGGTTTTTACAGAATAGTTTTTTTTTGAGTTTTTCTCGAAATGATTATAACGATTTTCATTATGCTTGGTTATGGAATGCTTGCTACATAATAGCAACGGTACCATTTATATGCCAAATATTCTTTCTAAAAACATTGATTTTTACAAGAATATTGAAGGGCTGAAAGTTAATTTAAATTTAAATTGGCCCAGGCTTTCTTGGTTTTGATATAGAGCGGCTCTAAGCAAATAAAGATCCCCCACCATCATTATTATGTCCAACCCATAAACGTTTGCAGTCCCGTTGCAATTGTAATGACATGGCAAAGTCATTGACATCGGCAAAGTACG
Organism: Triatoma infestans; assembly: GCA_011037195.1. NCBI lineage: Eukaryota > Metazoa > Arthropoda > Insecta > Hemiptera > Reduviidae > Triatoma > Triatoma infestans. The sequence goes on along the minus strand of JAAEAF010012073.1, from coordinate 13,287 downwards.
CCAAAGAAATAATCAACAAAGGGTGAAAACAGTAACACTGTTGGCCGCCGACAGCCGCGGTCAACCAAACAAACAACAAAGCCTTTTCATCAATTCTCACATCAAAAGGCAGGCACCGCGATAAGTATGGCCACTAAATAAGGTCAGAAAACTACGAAGGTCGCACAAGGCCGCACACTAAGACAGATATCTTGGTGTGAGTGTGAACAACAGTATATAAAAACCCTATGATATACGACGAAAGGATTATTATATCGTCTACGACCAAAAACTATACACGAGCGGCAATTCACAGTTATATTCAAACTTATCATTCTCGTAGTTGTGCACTTTAGTTAGTTATTTTAACCATTCTAAATTATCATCTTCTATTTATTATTAAGTATTTTGTTATAGTTATTAGTTACCATTTATCACGTTTAAATTATTGTTAAAATACAGTTTATTTTTATATAAAAAACCGTTTAATAATGCGAGCACTAACTTCCAAATCTCTCAAACTAACTTCCGCCCTCTTCAAGACATCTGCTACTCCAGGAATCACACATCAAACGATTCCATTACATCTAATATCTGATTCCATTACATCTGGTGACAGCGGTGGGATCAGAACATCCAATAACTGATTCCATTACACAATTTTAAAGAAATTTTTTTTTTTAATAAATTGTATTTGTTTAGAGTGAGAGAAAGTCGTGTGAGCGGTTCATACCAGATTTTCTTTTTTTTTTTTTTTAAACAGCATATCAGCAATTCAAGTGGGTGATATCTTCAACCTAATTAAAAAGTTGTAAGGATATATTATTGTCTTTAACAAGGACAGATATACTCGTATTTCATTAGAAGAACACGTGAATGAAATTACTAATTCTTTGAAATTCTTGATTTTATTTTCCATTATTACAATACTGGGAATTTGTGTACATTTAATCAAGCTGTTCTCTGGAATATAAATAATGTATAATATTTATTACTTGTAGGGGGCATGTGTTGGTGTAGTGGTTATGAGCATGGACTTGTAAATGGGAGGTCCCCAGTTCGAGTCGCTCGTTATAAACTACTTAATTTTATATTTGTTTAAAAAATGTTAATAGTAATGGTATGTGCTTCCGCCGCCCCCGTCCACGACACCTAATTTGGTAATTATTAGAGGTTAAACCCGCCTATTTTTATTTATTATTTATATTTCAATATTTATTGCTTTGTGATTTTTTTTTTCTTGAAATAATTGCCAGTTTCCCTTTCACTGTTGATTTGATTTGTTGTTATTGTTGATATTCCCCGTAAGGTTGTATTTTTGTATATAGTTCTTTGTTAAAGTCACGTATCTTTGAAGATTCTTTTTGTTATTCCATTGTTAAAAGTTTTATGTACCATATATGTGTGTCTTGTTGAATATTTTTATTTCTTGGAACTAGAATTTCCTATTAAAAATAACCTTACTTCTTTTTATACAAGATAACCAGCACAAAGTCTTCTTTAGACATTTTTCTGTAGATTGATAGTTCTTCTTTTTTTTTTTTTTTTTACATTAATTTTCTTAAAAAATAAATCGTTAGAGCCGTTTTTGAGAGAATCACAAAAAATTGAAAAAAAATATCCACCCACTGAATTGGTACTGACGGTTGAAGGAGGAAAAGGTGAAGAATTTTGACAGGTAAGTTCCTCTCGGATCCCATGGTCTCTGTTTCTCTCTGATTTTTCGTTTCATCGTTGAATAATGTCAACAATTATTCCACTAAAATTAGGGGCAAAAGTTCTATTTTTTCTCACTTGTGAGTTGCAATACTACTTTCTCTCACTAGTATGTAAAAGTAACATTATTCCACTCTAATTAACCCGACATCTAGCGCCAATATGCGAAAACAAGATCAAAACAAATCCCAGATACAGTGAATTTGAAGTTATACCAAACGGAGTAAGTTATTAGAGAGAGAGGGGGGGGGGAGTATTTGACCTGGAATTAAAATTACATTTATCAGTATTTGTACCTTCTCACATACTTTTTTATATTCATATAAATTATACGAACTCTTAAACTCATTACTGACTTGTAAAAATTTGCTGTGAAACACTTACACGACTTTGTTTTATTGCAGTTAATACAATTATAATAAAACATAATTAGTTATAATAATTATTATTATAATAATTATAATAAGTTCTTATTTATTCTTTCTCTTGGAACTTAAAATTATTCTTAAAACTCTTTAAGCTTGACAATTTTTACTCAATTATTACCTTACATGAGTATAGAGGGGGGATATATTGGTGATTAGCATAGATGATGGCAGTTAAAAATTGAATGTGTTTACACTCCATAATCCAAAAAATAGAGCAAAAAAAAAAAAAATCTATGGTGCAACAGCCCATGAAGGGCCCCAAGGCTTGTCAGACGGCGAATTGAATAGGGGGGCGTGCGGTAAGCACGCCTCAGTTCCCACGACGTTTAGTTCCGGCCTTCGCTACCTAGGGCGCTACTAACTGTAGCTTCCCACTTTGGGTACGGAATACCCGCTTCATCTGAATACCAAGGCAAAGTCCCGGCCTTGTCAGGAGGGTGTTGCAAAACCGTAGGCTCTGAACAGGCTTGCCTGTCCAAGGTCGTGCCAGTGAGCATTCTAGGCCTTTAAGTAGGAGACTTGTTCTCTCTACATAATGGTATCGCGGGATCGTGAGTCAGCCCGGCAGTGCTTGCTGTGCGCTCACGAGCTGAGGAATGGTCTCGTGGGGGGTCGTTGTAGCATGGAAGATATAGATTTTTCCAAGCATTTCTTCTAAGTGGGCAGGAGTTGGTTTGCCTTCGGGAATAGTTTCGTCTTCTCCCAATCTTTTACAAGTACATGTAGCTTCCCACTGTTTATCATGATGCTGGGTCAACACCGACTTTGCCCTCACGGGAATCGAACCCTGAATTGCGAGTGCGCTAGCCCCTAGACCAACGCTTGTCGACATACTGCCAAAACATTCTAAAAAAAAAAAAAAAAAATACATATTTCAAATAAAAATGATAGGTTTAATAAATAAGATGAAAGTTTACTCAAAAACCTATTCTGTAAAGTTAAACTTCCGGTAAACCGATTTTCTTTAAATTTGGAATACTAGCAGTGGTACTACAAGATCTTCAATTTTATAGAGAAAGAACTACATTAGAAAGAAATTAACATTACTGTTCTTCCATAACTACCCGAAGAAATCTATTTTCATGGGTTAAATGTTTTAAATAAATTTAATAGGTACTTATTTGTGTAGATATTATTATACGAACTTAATTAAAGTCGCTACTTCCGGTTTGTGGATTTTGACGGAAACTTTTGTGTCAGTTCCCTAACAAAATTCAATTTCGAAAATTTGTACACGATCGCAATAATTCCTAAAGTTTTGATTGGAAGAAGGTCCCAACTAGTCCAAGGAATCCTACGGATAATCTAACTAACGATATCCTGGACGGGAGTAGACCTAATCTAATTCCCCAAACCTGCTGCAGGATTTACAAAAATATTTCTTGATAAATGTTTTAAAAATATCCGTTAAAGATGTTCCTTCAATTTTCCTATATTATTTGAAACAGTTTTATATTTTCATTTTCTTTAAAAATGTATTTACTTGATAAATCCATTATTAATTAATTGGGGATTTATATAATCATTTCTTTTTAACTGATAAGAGATATATTTATCCATTTATATTTAAAAATTAAATGTTTTATGGTGTTTGACAATTCTACTAGTATTTCAATTTTAAATATAATTTTATTACTGTAAACTGGTAAATCTAGAATTCTTGTTAGTTATTTATTTTTAACCTAATTTAGGGGAATTTAATTATGTATTTCTTATTTAATTATCATCAAGTTTGTGGATTTAATAATCATTTTGATTTTCTTGAAATTTTATCTCAATACGTTTTTCAATGGATTTATTTTTAAATTGCTCATACTCTATAAGAAGTACACGATATTTTGCTTTTGGCGTCATGAATTGCGTGCTTCACGCGCTCACTTATTATTTAAATTGCTTGTATAGTTTCCCTGATTTTGAATGTGTGTGTGTTTTCTGCGGATACCTACATCTAGGAATACAACATCAACCATTAAAAACCTTTCCAGAATTTCTTATACTAGAATTCTCTATTGGACTAATTAATTAGCAAGTTTAGTTCATAACTAAATTTTTTATTGAATATTTAGGGACCATTAATAAAATATGGATGATGGAACCATACATTTTATTGAAATGGCAGTTTAAGCTAAACATTCACGCTTGGGATGATGCCAAAAAAAAATTGCATTGCTTTCTTGTGGCATCCAATATTTGCCATCGTTTTTTTTTTTTTTTTACTATCATTTCATTGTACTAAAGCAGCAATGTATTGGAAAGCTCCCCCCGTCCGTGCAAGTTGCCCAGGAGAGAGGGGCGCCAATAACATTTGAAATTTAAAATCACAGATTTCTAAAAAAAAAACCTCCTTAAAATCACTTATTTCCAGGAAAATATTCTAATACGTTTATTAATTAATAATAATAATAATGTTTTATTATATAATTGATACAATGTCCATTATTTTTTAAATTTAGACAAAACATTACAAGACATTGGACCATGGTCGTCCGTCTGCCGAGTTTGATGATCAATATGTATCATTAATAAAAACGATAATAATAATATATTTTATTATAGTAAAAACTAGCGAGAAAGTATATGTAAATTATAAATACTCCTTATAAAAAAAATTAATTAGTTAAACAGAGATTAAGGCGAGAGTCAAATAATAAAAAAAAAATAATCACAACATAAACACTCACTCCATATTAATTAAAATTAAATTCACTGACTAGAAATTTCCTATAGGATAGAGCAGAGGTAGCGAATAGATATAAACCATTCCAGTTTTCTCCATTAAGACTAGTAAGACATCTGTCCATAGACAAATAACTAAAACCGAAAAATCGTAAGCGGTAAAATAGGACATTCACATAAAAAATGAAAAACTCCTCCTTCATATGTACCCTTATTACGTAGTGAACAATGGTAATTATAATCCTGCCTCCATGGTTGATAAATTAAGACTTAACATTTCCGCTCTCAATTTAAAATTAAGGCTTGCTTTTTGTTTAAGTTAAACTGATTGATGTAACACACATTGTGGTCGAGCTTACTTGTAAATGACATGATAACGAACGGCTGATACTTTAGCTAAAAGTGTGGTTCTTTGACCTGATTTAATTCCATCCCAAATTGATTTCGCTATAGTTTTTGATTGACTCAGAATCCAAGTTAGAAGGATCAAATTGGATGGAATATTCCTGTGCTCTAGTCAATGCGTTTATATCTTTGCAGTTATTGTACCAAGTTTAAGTAGTAGCCGTTTTCGTGAAAATCCAAAAAAAAAATTCTATTCTGAAGAGTTACATTTCTGCTTAACTGTAACAGATTCGGTAGCAGAACCAAACATTATGCTGACACGGTACGATTGCTGCTTTCCCATAACCAGATCTGCTCTGCCAAATCAGTTTTCCTGCAAAAAATTTTAAGAAAATCGTTGGAGCCATTTTCGCAAAAAACAGAGAAAGGAAAAAATCTGATGTGATACATTCACGCGTCTTTTTCTTACTGAAATTTACACAGTTATAATTGTCTTATTCGCTACGCATCTATGCCAGACTCTTGCCTCATGCCGAAAGGAGAAATAGGGTTCAGGAAAAACAAGTCCACAACTGATCAGATATTCTCTTTACGAATGATTTTGGAAAAGGGCAGAGAATATATCCTTCAGACCTACCATCTTTTTGTGGACTTCAAGTCGGCTATGATAGCATCAAACGAGAAGAACTTTATAAAGCACTCTTGGAAATGAATATAACCACAAAGTTAGTACGTTTAATCCAAATGACAATGAGAGATTCGCGTTGTTGCGTACGTATAACAGGGAGGACTGTCCTCTGAATTTTATGTGAATAAAGGGTTAAGACAAGGAGACGCATTATCATGCTTGCTCTTCAATTTAGCCCTAGAAAAGGTAGTGCGAGACGTAAACATACAGATAAGCGGCACAATTTTTCATAGTTCCGTACAGATCTTGGGTTACGCTGACAACAGAGCGGCTAAGATGTTGGGACTTGTGGTAAATGAGAATAAAACAAAACACTGGGCGCGAGAGATACGTGTGGTGATGGATGGTTACAAGTTTGAGTAATAGGTGCTATTTTGGGCTCAGTAATCTTATGAGAAGCAAACTAGTAGCGAGGGCTACAAAGATACTCCTCTACAAAACACTTCTCCACCCTGTCCTTATCTATGGCTCCGAGACGTGGGTCATCACAAAATCTGATGAAAAAGCTCTGGTAGCCTTCGAGAGGAAAATCCTTCGCAGAATTTATGGCCCAGTAAAAAAGAAGATACAACCTGGCGAAGGTGCACAAATCAGGAGGTGATTCGGCTCTATCGTGAGTCTGATGTTGTGGAAACAATAAAGCTGGGCAGGTTAAGATGGGGCAGGACATGTTCATAGGATGGATTGTACTGAGGTTTCAAAAAAGATTTTGGAGACAAGGTAGGACCGCACTAAAAGAGTGGGTCGGCCTAGGTTGCGTTGGGTGGATGAACTATGCTTGACATCCGGAACTGGAAGGCTGTTGCTATGAATCGGGACAACTGGCAAAAGAGCATCGAGGAGGCCAAGGCTCACTAGTGGGCTGTAGCACCAGCCATGATGATGATTCGCTTTTCATGGGAGATTATTAAACATTATAAAACCTCTTTTTTGAGAAAAGTATAACCTTCCCATCCATCAAACCCCCTCTTAAATACGCATTTTTGGAAAAAGTTTCAGACAAAAGTACCATCTCTTAGGGCTCTGCATATGCAAGTTTCAGAGATATTTTCCATGATAGCCTGCTTTTTTTTGTGGTCATTGATCGGTTTCGGGCGTTCACCCATCATCAGGATGTTTTTGTCAAAACACTGTGTGATAACATACACTTGCAACAGAGCCAAATTTAGTTGATATACTGGTTTGGAAAAGTGTTTTTGTTAAGACTTAACTAGGTTAAGAGGGGTTTGTTGATACATGGGTGGGTAAACACATGTTGTTTCTCGCTTTTTTAAAAGGGGCTGATGTCCATTGGTCCTTTTAAGAAAATCGGAAAATTGGAAAATATCTCTGATGCTTTCCAGCACTGTGGAACCAACCACAACAACTATACCAAGTTTAATGGCTTCCTGTCGGTACTTTCATTCAGAAATTCACAGAAAACTAAAAAAAAAAAAAAAAACTGTTCAGTTAAAACACACTTTCCAGTCCGAACACTTCAAACTCCAAATTTTGGCAACATATTTAATTTCTAATTAATATTATATGGATGATAGAATCGTACAATAAATTAAAAAAAAAAAGCACTTTAAAAAAAAAAAAAAAAACCATTCAGAGTAACGTGGTGCCGATTTTGACCAAAACCTTATTTTGGGTCTCACGCGACCTCAAAACGTATATTTCCGGTGAATACTGTTGTGTGATTTTTTTTTTTTTGAATTCATAAATAAGCAGGCTTTCTAGAAGAATGGACATCAGTGAATAAAATAAAGAATCCATTGCAACAATAGATAATCGATTAAGAAATAACTGCTTACCTACTAAAGTGTCAAGGACAAGTTTATGCAAAGAGAAACTCTGAAAATTTAAAAAGATTATATTTCTTTTATAAACATAGAAAAAAAACCTCTATAGAATCGATTTTAACGAGTTGTAAAAAAAAAAAACTCTAACTTTGACATAATAATTTTGCAACTGCCAAGGCAGGAAATTAAATTTATAACTAGATTTCTGCTTCCTTTATTGTAACAGAGGAAATATTGCAATGCATTAAAAAAAAAAAAATTATGTTTCTAGAACTGAGGAAATTAAAAGTCCTTGTAGTTCCACTATTATGAAGAAGTAGTGCATCTTGAAGTGCAGAATGTGAGGCGTTTACTTCTGGATAGAGGAAACGCTACATCCTTAACCTACTGCAGGACTTAGATTTAGATTTCAGCTTCAGGTGGGCTATACCCTAGCATCGCAGTCATCATATGCTTATTGTGCCATCCCCGATTTTCTAGTAGATGAACTCTCCCCTCCTAAGTCGTTTAAGGGCTTTCACCACTAGATCTTTTTGCGATACTATCTTCCCAGGTCGCACTGTACCAAAGGTTTCGTATCGCAATTAATAATCAAAAAGCATGTGGGGTGGGCCGTTTCCTCCTCCTCCTGACACAGTCTGCACAAGAATTCCGAGCTTATTATAGCCCCACCTTGTACAGATGACACGTAAACAGCCTCATGACCAGAGAAATCTGGTTCCTACTCAGGCTAAGGGTCATTTCGGTACTTCCTTTACACAGTTTTGGCATCATACTTTTAATATACATTGCCCCTGAGCTCACAACCCAGAGCGCCTCATACTTGCTTCGGAGCCAATCTCCAATAATTGTACGGACTGCTCCACCGGTTATCCCCACGCTCCGGACCCCAAAACGGAGTATTTGCCCCGTTCCTGGCCAGTTGATCAGCTGTCTCATTACCTTCAGTCTTTGCATGTCAGCTGAACCTCACTGTACCCGAAAAGTCGCGTCACTGCGCCTCTCGACATTCCTTGACTAGAGAGGAGGTAGTTCTGTAACCCTCCAGAGCTTTCAGTGTAGCCTGATTGCCCGAGCAAATGCGTATAACCTAGCTACTTAGGGCTCCACGCAGGTTCTTCTTTGCACAGACCTTGATAGCAGCTGCAGGACTTAAATATTACATAAAGGCTTGGGTCATAAAGATTTTCGAAACAAGTGAGACTTGATCTCCTCAAGTAAAGGCCTTTCTAAGCTCTTTCCTGCTCTTTAGTTAAGTGGGAAACTCTAATTTCCCGCCAAGTACAACTGATGGTTTAAGTAGGAGAAAACGGTACCTGCCAGCATTTGTTTAGTGAGATAGGGAAAGTTTAGTTCGACCAAAAGTACTGGGTATAGATTGAACGTCTCTTCATAAGAAGCTTTGGCATTGCAGTATCGAGAGAAGGTTCTTTGAAATCGAATCGAAAGCAAAATCTCCTTGCTCCTCATAAAATCGACGAGTGACTTTGATGTGAACTTCAGGGGAAAATACAAACCTATTGACTAACATTCTGCAGGAATAAAAAGCGGATTTACAAATCATTGTCATGGAAGTCAAGTAATTCTGAATTTATGACGAAAAAAAGAATAAAAGAACAACAATTAATTGTTTCCACATTTGACGGGGAGATCCTTGTCTTGCAAGTTGAAGAATTAATTAATTGTTGAATATGTAGAAGGGTCCGCAATTGGTTGGATAATTTCTGGTATTTTATCCATCATTGCATGCATATCTGATATTCCTGACAGGTTTCGGATTCTCATCCATCGTCAGGAGCAAGTTATCAAGTTAATTGTAGAGAGTTTAAAGTAAAGTAAAGTGATGCCTATTTTTTCTGGCGGGCTTAACACGCCCAACTCCCAAATTAGTTGTCGTGGATGGGTGCGGAAGCACCTACTTTACTATCAACATTTTTAAACGAATATAAAATTTAGCAGTTTATACCGGGACTTGAACTGGGGACCTCCCAGTTACTAATCCATGCTCATAACCACTACACTAACATCCTATTTTTTTTTTTTAATACATTAATTATATTTAAATGTTTTCATAATACGGAAATGCCCTTGAAAAATCAACTGTTTTTATCTAGAACATATTTTAATATTTCCAAGAATATCAATCATCTTCTTTGTGTCATCTTGACGACAGTTGATGTGTTTTTATATATTATCTTATAATGTCTTGTTTCTTATTTCTCTCTCGTGTTTATCTCTGCTTGTTGATAAAACATGTATCTGTTGTTTTTAAACATTGCTTTATTTGTTAATTATTTTTCAGTTTCCTTTTTGGTCTTTAGTGGAGAATAACGGGAAAAATTATTATTCTTGGTATATTAAAATTAATGATTCAAAGAATTTTTCTTTTATAGGATTTTTGTTTTTATTCTATTTTAGAGATGATCCTCTAAAGAAGTCAGAACAATATTAAATTTATTAAATAAAATATTATGACAAGTACATTGTAACTTAAACTATATAAACACCTTTACTAAAAGATTTAATTTTAAATTGCTTTTTCAATAATGGCAATATTTATTGTATACTAACAATTAAATTTTAATCACAATTTATATTCATTCTTTTCTGCTTTTATACACGCGATACACATACTTCTATAACCATATAACCTCCCGCATACAATCAACCAGTGTTGTGCGTGACATTAACATTTAGTCTTGAAGTCATCTCTCTACACAAATTGATTTGAAAACTTTATTCTGACGATGTATGAGAATTCGAAACCGGTCTGACCCAAAATAATAACAACGCTATCTTTTGAAGGCAGATAATAAATCCTACTTTATGCGCCAATGACCATATAGATGTTGACGCGCCTCAAATTAAAAAAATAAAAAATAAATCCTACTTTTTGGTTTTATTCATATAATTTATATCGATGTTTACTTTCGGCTAATCCTTTTACTTAATTATATACCCCTAAGTTTTTATCACCCATTTGTTATAATCTGCAATCAAAAGCAACATGTCCGTAGAAAAATTTTATGATTTGCGACCTTCTAAGAGATTAATGGGGGAAAAAACCCAAAACCAAAGGTGGCAGCTGAATAAATTTATGCAGTTTGAAAGAAGAAAAGAAAAGAGTGCTCTGAAATTGGGTATCTTTAGTTCAAAATTTCGACACCAGCCTTCAACGATGAACAAAGAACAGGTCGGTCGTCCTTCAAGTTACCGGTGAAGAGGAATTGCTTGAATGTGTAGAGAAAAGATTTGTATGCAATGCAGTCACTAGAGGATTATGTATCGTACTATGGGCTTCAAACGCCACGTGAGCTGCCTTCTCAAAAAGCTGAATGTCCAGAATGTAAGATCCTAATGAATTGTGTCAGAACGCCATGCTAAACAGCATGCCAATGTGTGCAAACAATTAGCTTCAAAACTCCAAAAGATAACCGTTTTGGAAAAGAATAAGTGTACAAATGATGAAAAGTCGATATTTTTTGAGAAATGTTTTTCAAGCGTAAACTTGAGTCATTGGGCCCAACCAGAGGTTCGGGGGGGAAAAAATCATGCTTTGCATTGTCATGGAACTTTGAAGATGTTTGCTTTGCATTTTCAACTTGTTCCAGACCAGAGAGCTATTTATTGTCTATGATCTTTATACTATATAGTTGAATGGATAGAGTTTATCAAGTCTTAAAAACAAAATATCCCTTGTTTAATTAACCAAAATAAACCTATTGTGCACCATGATAACGCTCTCGCCTATCGTTCGCTTTTGACTTTGGTAAAATTAGCAGAATTGAGGGAGACAAGTTGAGCGATATACCCCCGTTGAGCGATATATAGCACCGATTATTATATTATCTGATTGTAGCCTTTACTTTGAAAATTATGAAGCAGTGCGTTTAGAATGTGAGGAATATTTCGCCTCAAAACTAAAGGAGTAATGGCTATCATCAATATGAAATGCTTACAGAAAGGTGTATCAAAGTGGAAGAAAATAAAGGCTTATATTTTAACGAATAAAACTCGCCTAAGCGTTTCACGCGGAAGCGATTGAATGGATTTTTCAGTATATATGTTACCGGCAAAGTATGAAATTCATTCTATAGAATGCCTAGGCATTTCATATAATACCTAACTACTGTAGGCAAAGTAAGAAATATCCTTTTTATTTCATACTTGGGCTAGAGGCATTCTATAGAATCTCTGCGTCGTCTTAGGCAAAGTATGGAAAGACTTAAAAACTGTATCTATTAGTGGCATATCTATTTGTTGTACTGACATTACGTCAAATCTTATTAAAAGTCAGAAATGTTTCGGCCTTTTTCTCGCAGTCTATTTAGCTTCCTGAACGCTTTTCACAAGTAGCTGGTAACGTTCATCTGTTAAAAATACACTATTCCTTGTTGTAGTATTTCTTCTTTTCCGCAGTTCCTCCTCAAAACTGTATCGAAACACATTTTTATCCATCTTTATGGATAAAGATAAAACCACACGGGACAACCTGAACAACATAACCTCACGAACTACATAGCTGTACAGGGAAGGTTACTTTCCCTGCTTCGCCGTAGGCAATAGGGTAAATTCTACACATTGCCTGAAATCTTTAGGTATTATATGAAATGCCTAGGCATTCTATAGAAATATTTCTCCGGAAAAAATTCATTTAAAGGACACTTTTGAGTGGAGGGATGGATGGGGTTATGGTTCTCACTTAAGTGCTATTTCAGTCTTTTATACAATTATTCCATCATCTAAATAATATTAATTAGAATTAAATACCTATGTTGTTGAAATTCTGAATAAATAAAAAAAAAAAAAAAAAAAAAAAAAATTGGGTGACCGGAAGTGCGTTTTTACTGAAAAGTAGATATTTATCTTTAAAAAGGCTCCTAACGATTTTCTTTAAACTAAGTATGTGAACTACTTTAATTGTTTATGCAATTCTACCATCTAATCAAAATTAATTTGAAATAATTAGATTGTCAAACTTCTTCTGGGTTTCAAGAAAATAAGTAAACCGGAAGTACGTTTTTACTGAACAGTTTTCACTATTTTGCCCATAAAAACACGAACAGATTTCCTCAATTTTGGTATACTACTTCAAATTAGGTCATTTAATGAAGTTTTTGTGATAAATAGCCGTAAGAGAAAGTTGTGAGAGTAATTCAGTTGTGAGAGAAAATTGTGAGATTTTTATATTTACTTTATGTTTATAAAAACTTGTCAGTTCTAGAAGTCTGCCTAATATACTCGCACCTTATTATAACTAAAAGTACTCTTTAATATTTAATTTGATTAAAATAAAACCCCCTTAGCCTTCAGTTTCTAAGAAAGAAGCTCCTTCTCCATACCTAGTTGCTAATAAAACTAAATTCTATTATTCGATTATTCATGCAATAATATATATATATATTTTTTTTTTTTTTGCTAAATCATTACTTAATATACTTAAAATATAACCTTTAACCTGTGTTCCTATTTTCATTTTAATTTTATCCTTGAGTTATATAATTTTAGAAAATTCCTCAATTATCATTTCTGGATTTATTAAATCCTGACAAATTATGTTCTTTATTTATTTTTAAAACTTTAATAAACATTAAAACAGTGGAATGTATTTTTTGTTTTATCAGCCTGGAAAGGTTTATTTTTTTTTAATTTTTGTATACACGATCAAATA
>JAAEAF010012072.1:0-34635 GCA_011037195.1 Triatoma infestans | reverse complement strand
TATTTAAATATAAAGAATTTTTTGCTTTCATTTAAATATTTACTGTTTTTTAAATTAAAAATTTGTTTCGAATAGTTTTATCTGAATAATGAATCTTCAATTACGGCCTGGTCCCAGCACTGTGTAACCTAAAATGGCCTTTATTATTAAATCATCCATGCAATTACTTGAAGCAAAGTTAACTGTAAATTGTCTGGAGTTCATTTAACCATGTTTTCTCTCGAAAGGAATTTACAAAGCATAAGGAAATTGCTAGACTTGATTTGCAGTACAAAAAGTGCGCTGCTTAGGACTATACTTGGACCGACTCCTCACCTGGAATTTATACCAAATTCAAACGACAGGCACTACTTCCAACGTTACAAAATGCTTTGGAATTAGCCGGCCAATTCTTTTATCAGTAAAATCCCATAAAACATTTTCAATGTTTTTCAACTTTTTCGTGAAAAATACGATTTTTGTTGTTGTTATTTACAATATATAATGCAATATATGAGTAAATATGTAGAAGAGAATAGTCTAAGCGTGATCATCTTGAGGAGAGAAGCTACCCAGTGGTAACTCCCGCAGTGTTTATCAGACTATATTAGTCGCGATGCCAGGGGCGGCTCAATCAGCGTGGAGGGTTATTCCAAATAGTAGTGAAGGCGAGATTTTGAATTAAAAGATTACAGCAAAGGGGAGACACTTTTACAAGATTATTTGCAGAGAGAGTGATGAGACACGAGAGGTTGTGTTTATGAATTTAGTTTTATTTGGACATTTTGGACAATAATAATTAAAACCGCAGGGATGAGTGATTTTTTTTCTGTTAGTTACTCAAACGACAGGCACTACTTCCAACGTTACAAAATGCAGATGCGATTATTTGACAAACGATCTAACCTAACACTTATTAACAAACATCTAATCTACAAAATCATATTTAAACCTGTTTGGGCTTACGGCGCCGAACTTTGGGGTTCAACTAAACAATCTAATTATAATCGTATCCAAACACTCCAATCCAAAATTCTCCGCAAAATCGTTTCAGCTCTTTTCTTTGTCTTCAATCATACACTCCATACAGTTTTAAATATACCATAATACGTCCGTCAAGAAATCCTATTCCGTTACAACAAATTTCACAACAGTTTATGCTCTCACGTCAATCCTCTCATCCGTGAATTAGCATCCCTAACTAACCCTATAAATTCAACACGAAGACTAAAACGTCAATGGCCTCATGATCTACTTACTGAATAACTCGAACTTCACTCCTTCTCCGCTCCTGTTTCTATGAATTGTCTACAATTAACAAATTTACTATTGTTTTATAACAGGTGTAAATATGTATATATATATAGAATTATAATAATTATAATTTATAAATAATTCCACTTTGTCATGAAACAAACACACATAGTAACATACCCTTATAACCTCCCTACATATGTACAACCAACAGGTGTGAGTGTAACACGACGAAGTTGGTGACTTTGCTCTTACGATGGATGAAAATCCGAAACCGGTCAGGAACAAAACCAATATGCATGCTACAACGGATAAAATACCAGATGATAATTTCAGTAATATTTAGGCTCTCATTAACTAAAAAAAAAAAAAAAAAATCTGGTGCGAAACATTCACACAACGTTCTGTTAGCGCCATGACTACACATTAAAATGATACAAATTTTCTTTAAGCTTGCAACTTTTCTTTTTTTTTCAGCGCCCTAACAAAATAGAGAATTGTGGAGTTCTATGTTAATGAGAATCCTTAGCAGATAGTCGTGTAGATGTCTAGAAAACAGGACCAACTAACATTGAAGGGGAATTGAATAACATTGAATGTTATAAAAGTGATGGATTTTATACATGTGCAATTAGCATACCAAATTTAAAGAAAATCGTTGAAGTCATTTTCGAGAAAATTTGAAAAAAGTCAACTTAGGAATACTAGCAACGCATCTCTGATGCTTTCCAACTCTGCTTCCCAATGCTTCTGTTTTTTTTGACGTTCAATTTTACTGCATTTTGCTTATTATTCGTAATATAAAAGAGTTTTATAATTATAGATATTTTTAAACATTTATATTGACCTAAAACACTTGAGTTTCCGGGTAGAGACCGCTGGTAGTGGTTTGTTAGAAACCGACGTTTTCCCCCATATTGCAATGAGCCGAGGGTCACTGGTTCACCTTGAAAGTTACAGGCTTGAAAATATCATAATTTCATTCTATTGAATATTCACTGAAATTCATATTTTGAGGGCCCCTTGGTAAGAAAAAGATGTTGTTAAACAAACATAAAGTATTTAAAGTAATGGCTATTTTTGTCAGGCGGTCTTAACTTCGATCTACCAAATTAGGCGTCATGAACGGCGGCGGAAGCAAATACTTTGCTATTAACATTTTTTTATATTAATAAAAAATTTAACAGTTATACACAGAACTCGAACTGGGGACTTCCCAATTACATATCCATGCTCATAACCACTACAACATACCTATAGTGCTTCAGAGATATTTTCCATGATAGCCTGCTTCTTTTTGTCCGGTCATCGACCGGTTTCGAGCGTTCGCCCATCATCAAGATGTTTTTGTCAAACAGTGTAATAACATAGACTTGCACTGTTTGACAAAATCATCCTGATGATGGGCGAACGCCCGAAACCGGTCGATTCTCGGACAAAAAGAAGCAGGCTATCACGGAAAATATCTCTAATGCTTTCCAACTCTGCGGAACCAACCACAACAACAATAGTGCTTTCATCATGGTCATTTGACATCTCAAAGAAATAATATTAATATTTGCAAATCTTGGTTGATTATATAGATGCATTCTCTCTGGTTTTTAGTGCCCATAATTCTTTATATATTTTCAGTATCAGATTCCATAAGATTGGCGATGATTGAGCTCTTTGCACAATGCACAGGTTGTTAGGTGTGCCAAAGGAAATAATGATACTAACTAGTTGATAAAGAAGAAATTCCTAAACTTTATTTTGTTGCCAATAATGAATATTTCATTTTTTTTAAACTATATGATGTTATATTTGGTAAATTCGTTAATAACACAGCTATCACATGCATTGCTTGAAAGTAAAATGATTAATATGAAGTTTAACAGTCTACCCTGTTTGTTCTCGGTCACTCCATTATCTCTATCCTTTCTATTAATTAATCAACATCAAACTTCTACAGTTTGAATGAACGATGAACAAAATTGCTATCTGAAATACAGGTATCATTTATTCATGATGACGTCATATTTTATATTAACTATTTGTTGCTATTCTTTATATTTTTACTTTCTCTTACTCCCAGTAAGAGGTATTGTTGCGATCGTTGCCAAAAAGTTGCAATTTCGTTTTTACCGAACATACATGTTTTGGGATTTCTAGAATAAGAAAAAAATTTTTTTAGCGAATATATATATATATATGTGTGTGTGTGTGTGTGTGTGTGTGTTTACAGAATATCTAAAAAAAACGCGCATCAGACACGAAGGTTTCGGGCAAAATCCATCACCGGAAGTGTGACTTTAATGAATACTTTTTCAGTTTTTTTCGCGATTTTCTCTAAAACGATTCTAACGATTTTCTTTAAACTTCGTATACTATCTACACACATAAATATCTATTACTTTTATTTGAAACATTGTCCGGGCAAAAATGATTTTTTGGGGAGTTCTGCAGCGTTATGCTTTCCTCTAAACTACCATTTCAGTGTAATAATATGGTTTTTACCACCTACACAATATTAATACATATTATAGGTTAGTAAAATGGGCGGAAAGTCGTAATTTGATACCTGAGGAGCAGTTTGGCTTTAGAGCTACTAGAGGGTACAGAGATAGTGTATTTCTGTAATTTCAATTATTAACTTCCATCTTAGATTAAATCGACGTAAGGTGTTCACCACTTTCGTGGACATCAAAAGAGCTTTGACCCTACTGTGGCGAAAATTGCATAAGCTTGGAATCAGTTCAAAAATTTTAAGAATTATAATGAATTTATATAAAATTTCTTCCTTTGTCATTAATCAAAATAATGAAACTTCTTCTGAAATTCCTATCACTGAAGGTGTACTTCAAGGAGAAGTTTTAGGTCCCCTCCTATTCTCACTTTTTATTTCAAATAATGTAAGTTTCTTCAAAGCACATGGTGCACAGGGTATTTAATATATATATATAAGGAAAAAGATCTTATCATGTTACTATATGCGGGCGACATTGCTATTATGGTTTCAAACATGACACCAAACTCAAATTAATTTAAACATATTACATACATATTGTTCAGAAAATGGCTTAACAGTTAATGCCAATAAAATGAAAATACTTCCTTTTCAAAAAGGTGGGCTAATGTCTAAACTGAAGCCTTTTAAATTAGATAAATCGGAAATTAGTGTTATTGGTAATTTTTAATTATCTTGGTGTGCTTTTTTATAAATCTGGACAATTTTATAGAGCTGGAAACTATTTTTTGTCTAAAAGTAATGCAGCCAATTTGGGCGTTATGAATTTATTAAGAACTTGTAAGTCTGATTCCTGGAAAACTAACTGTTATCTATTTGACTCGTTAGCTCAAAGTACATTATTGTATATGGCTGAAATTTGGGCAAATCCTGGAACGCGGGTAGGTGGGTTTTATAAAGAGATTGCTCCATCTTCCTTTAAATACGCCAGATGCTTATGTAAGATTGGAAACCGGCCAGTGCCATACCCAAGTCAAAGTTTTCAAAGAAATGCTTAAATAGTGGATATGCTTACTAAAAATGTTTGATGAAAGTATCCCCTAATCATGTTACATGAGATTAGTATCTTTCGCAGCAGACAGTGTTACAGTACCCATTTAACTGGGCTTGTGAAATGTGGTTATATCATTCAATAATTGGGGCGGATCACCTGTGGCAATCTCAGGACAGTTCACTTGCGGAATCACACTTCTACCGTTTAATTACGAACTTTAATAACAATGCCATTAGCTGTGATACAGATAAAGTAAATCAATTCTACCTTCAATCTTTACAATAGAAATTTATGTACTTTCGATTTAAAAACTTTTTATTTAAACTCCAATGTTCATATTAACAAAATTAGGATTATCTGTCAAATATGCTTAGCATTTAAAAGAGATACCCGCCTTTATTTAAAGGGCTCTAAGTACAATAATTACAGTAATTCCGGCGAAAGAGACAATGTTGTTCATTTCCTGTTGTCATTTCCTCATAATCAGCAATACAGAAATCAGTTTATATCACCGTATATCATACATAGGGAAGCTACAAACTTTCATATTGCCTTCATATTAGATATTGACTCTATAGATAAATTGAATTGTGTTTATCTTTACATTGTAAATTGCTTGAGAAAAAGAATCAGTATTTAATTAGTTGAGTCTAAATTCTTTACGTTTTGTGAAATGTACTATTGCAACATTAAGGAGTGAGTATTAAGTGTAAATTTGGTATAATTAAGTATAATTTTTCTTTTTCTCTGTTTGTTACAGGAGTTATTATTATTATTATTTTATTTTATTTTATTTCAGAATATAGATGTTAGTTATACTGTATTCCCCACTCCCCACAACAAGCTGATAGCTTAAATGTATGTACCCGTAATAAATAAATAAATAAAATAAATATTAAATATGTTGATGAAATTCCGAATTTGAAGGAAATTGGTTGACCGGAAGTGCGTCTTTACTGAACAGTTATTTCAATTTTCATTTTTTTCAGGCAAATGTTTACAAATAGAAATGTTGAAGTTATATTTATGCTGTTAGTATTCCAAGTTTAAATGAAATCGTTGTAGCCGTTTTCGAGAAAACGACTACGAGCTCAAGAATTAATTCTGTATATATCACGTTTTTCGATTATCTTCTCCAATTCGGAAATCTATCAAGGATTCTACAGAATATTAATATTATATAGATGGTAAAACGATATTGTGTACTGAAGTTATAGTTTAGTGAGGAAAGCTTAGTGCTATTGTTCCCCCCCCCCCCAATCCCGAAAAATAAGTTTAAAAAAAAAACACATTCAATGATGTCTCAGTTTCGGTTGATGTATTTTTGACTTAACCCATCTTGCCAGATATGGTGGTGTACCTAAGTTTGAACTTCTTGCAGTTTTTTCGAATTTTGCGGTTTCAGAAATTTTGTTGTTTTCATTCGTTAATATAACCTTTATCATTTTCAAGGACCTCAAAACTTGTATTTCCGATGAAACTTCAATTTCTAAAATCTGACTTTATCGTAATTCTTACTAGGAGTAAGTACTGCATTGTATAGGTGTACTAAACTTGGTTAAAATATATTACATAGGTGTACACCTATACAGTACTTACCTTAGTAGCAGAAAAAAGTATTTACTTACTATAAAGAATCAGTAAAAATTATAATTAGAATAATCAAAATTATTATTGCTGCATAACAAATAGCGTGTATTAAATATCATTCTAATTAAACAAAAGTAGTGTACTATCGGCCTCGTAAACAAAAAAAAAAAAAAAAATAATAATAATAATCCAGAGAGATTAATTCAGTTATAATAACAAAATCCTAAGTATAGCCCACGTGCTTGTCTTAATATATACGAAGGCGTTCACCAGTTTAGTTATTTCGATTAGTTTTGAAATTTATTTGGTGATGATGTGTTTGTAGTAATAGTTGGTGTAGCACGAGCGGTTTAGTAAAAGGGACTTATAAGTATATATGTTTAAGAGAGAAGTATTAGTAATAATCAAGAGAGCACCACTGTATTCACTAAGCAAATTTAAGTACGTAATTTACAGTAACACAACTATATCTTAATAAATCAGATGTTAATCTAGAATAAATGTTAATCTCTATCACTGGCATGAGTTTAAGAGAGCGATCCTGAAGCAAGTGTGTTCTGGTTTGAATATCTGTTTTAGACTGTTCTTGTTAGAAGGCAGAGTGCAGACTGTTTCGAAGGAATGTCTTCTCTTTATAGTTCAAATCCTTTCAAATAATGTACTGGTATGTCTGGAGGAAGTTTTATTGATTTACCCTAACTGTTTCTTGCCCTTTTGTCTCTTGATTTTGTAATGACATGGAAAGTCATACCAATGTCAAAGTGGTTCCAGCCAGCTGCTATCTTAACAAAGGATGGCAGTAATAAAAGAGCAATTTATAACCATCGACCTAGCAGGCTGCCGTCTTCAAGACAATGCCGGCCAAACAAACAACAAAGCCCTTTTCAATACTTTACATCAAAGCAAGCACCGATAAGGTTGGCCACTGACCTAAATAAGGTCAGCAAACTACGAAGGTCGCACAAGGTCGCACACTAGGACAGATGTCTTGGTGTGAGTGTGGCCAACACCGATATATAAACTCTATCATATACAACGAGAGGATCATTATATCATATACGACCATACGAGCACGTCTATATACACGAGCAGCAGTTTACGCGACTATACAAAGTTTTATTTAAACTTATTATCTTTTATTTGTGCATCTTAGTTCGTTATTTTATCGGTCTAATTTATTACTTATTTATCTTCTATTTATTCCTAAGTATTTTGCTAGTTATTAGTTACCATTTATACGTTAAAATTATTGTTAAAATTCCAAAATCTCTCAACTAACTTCCGCCCTCTTCAAGACATCTACTACATCAGGAATCACATCAAACGATTCCATTACAGTTTGCATTGACCTAGATTGTAATACCTGGATGTGTCTCCACCACTAAAATACACTATTTGAACTAGCTAATTTTCACAAAATTATTTTACTAAACTATTTACCAAAACTATTATTTTTCCATTTCGTTCTTCCACTACAGTTTCAATATGACGATGATACAAACCAATCAGAGAGCAAACAAATTCTGCAAAAATTTTTTTGCAAATTTTGATACATTCAAATTACATTGAAATTTTTTAATTTTAAATTTGAAATTCGATTACAAAAAACTAAAAGGCAGACCCAATGTATATTTTATTTTGTATATCGATTTGTTTATATCCATAAGTAATGCTACTGTTGTTTAAATTTATTTTGGCCCTTTTTTTTTTTTTTTTTTTTGAAGAGTTTTTATATTAGAACAATATTTGTAATGGTGGCTGGAGTTTGACAAGACAGTAAGAGTACATCCCTTGAGTTTAGGTTTGGGTAAGGGCCTGAGATGGTTTTCCGCCTTTATAGTACGGTAGTAAACAGGGTGCCTACTGTTATGTATATATACACAAAACTTTATACATACACACCCGACTAGAGTACCCCTCCTCCTTAGCCTAATGATGTATTTACTAGGGTAACACATCTCACTCAAGGACCGATAAGGATTTTACTCCTTCTCCTGCCTGCCCTTGACTCATTCCTTGGTTTGTTGGATAGTGCTTCACATAAAGTATAGATGTACACACTGAGCTTTTACTTTGATTAACTTCACTATATGACGTGTCACTTTCATACTTAAATTTATTATCATCTCCACTCAACTTTTGTGTTTTGTTTTTTTGTTTTTGTTTTTTTTTACATTTTGCTTTTATTTACCACATATTGATGATGTATGGACTATTCTGTAGAAATCAATTTCAATATTATATAATTTAAGTTTCCAAAGGATGAATTGCATCGTTTTGACGTTTATCAAATACATTCTGCAACTAATATTTATCATTTTTTTTATGTACGTTTAGGGAGAAATGAGACTAGGATAATATCTTTATTGATAATCTAGCTTGGTAAAGCTCATATGTGTTTATTATTCAGCATCCTTTATTATTTTTACTTTTTATTACTGCTGGTAAGGAGAGGAAGTTTTGGGATCGTATTAAATTTTTAATATCGAGTTTTTACCGGATATACACTTTTATGACACGATAGCAATACTTCCTCTTACTAGGAGTATGAAACAGTAAATTATCTGTTATATAATAATATAATAAAAAAAACTTCTATTTTATAAAATAATTTTTCACTTTTTCTCTTTTCCTAAGATAATATATTAAAATTAACATGATTTAAGTTTTCCACCCAATTGCACCAATGTTTAGAGAAAGAATGAATACTGCAGATTTTATTGTGGTTAAATCTTCCGCAATACGTACTGCATGTGAACTTAATTTTGTTAAGGCTGAGCTTTAGTGCCATTCTTTCATCGTATTCTTCTATTATCCTCTTCGTCAAGTAAGTGGAAGGGGCGTCATATACTTTGCAATGGAAACCTTAATAAGACAAAAGGTATAATTTACAGCGCTCTACACCAAAGCAGAAAGTCACGGCTCTTGATATCGTCAAGGTATGTTATTATTCCCTGCAAAGATGGAAGAAAAGATCGGCCAACGAAATATCCTGGTAACAGTACATTACATCCACACTCTTCCTCTTCGACTAGATCGATGATTTAAGAGGGTCTGAATGGGTAGATCCTCGAAAGCCTAGGGCTCCACCCTGCCTTGCTGAGCAAGATATTGTGTGTAGTGTAAATTGTTCACCTTTATTGAAGAGTCTAAATCGGACGTTCTCACTTTGAATGAACTACGCTAGCTCTTCAAAATGAAGGTTGAATTACTATTTCTGAATTATATTCCTTGGATTGAAAGAGAGTCCGAAATCTGTTCCTTGTGTAAACCTGAGAGTAAGGGAGGACTGTGTGCACTTTCTGGCTGTGTGTCCTATACTTTCAAAGTTCCGGGTGTGGTTCTTTGTCTGTAGTTCAGCTCGTCAATATGCTTAACACTCGAAACTGCAAGGATCTTATCAGATGTGCACGGGCTGCTTGGCGTTATCGGCACAGTCTGGTTCAGGAATTTAATTTCTGATTAAGTTTCCTTTTTATTTTATTAAATTTATACTTTTGTTTTTACATTTTACAGTTTTCTAAATATCTCTCATTTTTTATTTTTTTATTTTATTTTATTTATTTGTTTATTTTTTTTTTGTTTTATTTTATTTTGTATGCAGGTCTCACTATGTAAATGATTTTTTATTATATTCATTTTCTGTTCTTTGTCAATAGTGTTTAATTGAGTTTAGTTTATTTCCCTTATTACATTTTTGTAACTATTAATGGATTAGTTTCATTTTCTTTTAGATAATTTATTATTATTATTTATATCAATTTTTATTTCATATTTATTATTTATTTATTTTTATTTGATTTCTTCAAGGTTAGTGCTTTTTTTAGTGATTTTTTTCTTTTTTTACATCCAACTCCGGCTGACGGAATATCCAAGCCGTATAATACTTATATATACTTGTAAATTGTATTTCTTTATTTAATTCATAATAAAGTATTATTATTATTATTATTATCATTATTATTATTATTAGTATTATTATTATTAGTTGAGCTTTGGCAGCCAAATTCAGTATGCAGCGGATAAGGCCGCGAAGGACACTGCTGCATTGAGCCGGTTGATGGCAAACGTTGGCGGTCCACAGGCCAGTACGCGCCGAGTACTACTGAGCGTGACCCACTCAATACTGCTCTATGGAGCCGAAGTGTGGGCAGGTGCACTCAACAAGGAGGCGTATAGGAAAAGATTAGCGAGGGTACAGAGGCTGGGTGCATTAAGGATTGCGTCTGCGTACCGCACCGTGTCCGAACCAGCAATTATGGTCATTGCCGGAGTGATCCCGATTGCGTTCCTTGCATGGGAACGTAAAAGACTGTACGGGAAGAGGGCAGAAAGAAGAAAAGAAACTCTAGCCAGGGAAGAAAGAAAAAGAACCTTCCAAAATTGGCAGGCTTCCTGGGAGGACGATCATCGGGGTCGATGGACAGCCAGGCTGATTAAGGGAGTTGAGGAATGGGTGAGAAGGCCGCACGGTGAGGTAGACTTCTATCTCACCCAACTCCTGAGCGGTCATGGATACTTCAGGGCTTACCTGAAGAGGATGGGGAAGGCTGAGGAGGAGGAGTGCCTCTATTGCCCGGGGTGTAAAGATGATGCCTCGCACACCTTTTTCGCGTGTGACCGGTGGCAGCGTTCGAGGTGGGACATGGAGGAGGTGATAGGAAGGCAGACTCCAGACACGCTGGTAAAGACGATGCTATCCAGTGAGACCAGCTGGTGTCACACCGCGGCATACGTGAGGGAAATTCTTATCAGAAAGAAGCAGGATCTGGAGGAGTTGGAAAAGAGGAATCCCTAGGGGGATAGGACAGAGGCCTAGCCTGATGTAGTGCTGGAATCGGCGAATCCAGGCTAGGTCCAAGCAGAGGGGGGTGTTTTAGCCGGTAGTCTCCGGGAGTCCGGCATGGCGTGCGTAAATGCATTTCACCACCCAAAAAAAAAAAATTATTATTATTAATATTAAATTATCATTATTATTGTGTGTGGAAACCACACACGTTAGCATGTGCCATACCAGCTCGAGTGGCCTAGGAATTAGAATGAAATAAATGGCTAGAAGTTCTGATGACCACCGTAGTCGATGCGCAAAAAAAAAAAAAGAAAAAAGAAAGTACATTATAGAAAATTGAAATGGCAGGGGCACTTAAGGTGGATGAGACAGAAGCGGCTTAGACGTGGAAAAGAGAGATATATCTGGAATTCAATAGATAAAGAATTAAAACAAACAATTTATGGTAACGAGTAGAGATATTATAAATGGGTGGGAAAACCAAACTTTACTCCTTGTAACTCTTATGGAGGCAGCATTATCGACACATCTATCAAATCTGTCGTCTGAGGAAAAACTTTGCATTAAAAAAGACATGCTCCATGATTGTCGGGGAATATCGTTCAAATAGCAAGAAGAAATGTTTATGTGCTTGACTAGTGAAGCGCAATTGAATTAAGTCGCTGAAGTTGAATAAGCTGAACAGTTGTAAAACAAACATGATGAAATTCTGTTATTGGGATTTATCAACAACCACCATTTGGTAATGAAAAAAATATTGATCAAAGAGGATGGACCAAGTCGTCGATTCTTGTATAATCTTTTTTTTTATAAAATAGTTTCTTTACTCCATTAAATAAACACACTACACATAGTTGATGAGAAAAGTAACCAAAGAAAAACATTACCCATTGTACCGATATTGTTACTTCAAGTCGAACATTTGTCGTGTAACCATTTTTATTCTCTTTCTTATTATTATTCAAGTTATCTTTTTATTTTCTCACTGTAGGTGAGAGGAATTAAATAAGATCATGTCAAATTTTCGAATTTGCATTTTCATCGGAAATAACTTGTTTTGATGTCCCCTGAGTACGAAAAAAATGATTCTAGCATATAGTCTGTATATATATGTATTTGTGGGTATAAACAAAATATTTCAAACACGAAAGTTTAAACTTGTTAATAGGATCCGAAGTGTGGGATCTAAAGCAGAGAGAGAGAGACACACAAAAATTGAGAGTCTTACTCGCTATTTAGGCCCGACTATAGTAGGAGATCTGTTTAAATACAGCTGCGTTAGCCCTACAGGGGACAGTCTTTCAACAGTCTTATAATAGTTAACAACGCGTCAGCATCCCCATCTAGTTCCCTTCTCTCTACTCACTCTCAATCTCTAATTTCTATTTAAGTGTAAAAATCATCGCAGTTTATGTATACTTTTCTCATTATACACTGTTCAGCATTATTTCCAGTTTATTTATCTTTCAAACCCAATTCTCTCCTTCTCATACCCACTATAAACTTGATTTTCTTTTTACCACATCTGATAATAAGGTTTTGGTGAAAATCCGACTTTACGACTTTACTGAATGTTTTTTTTTCAGTTTTTCTCTAAAATTTCTAGAACGATTTTCTTTATAGTACATATACTATCTTCACTTATAATTGCCTGTCACTTTTATTTGAAATATTTTGTGGAAAAAGTTATATTTTTGAGTTCGAGTTTATATTTAGTATGTACTCGTTTCTGAATTGTATAATGTGTAATTCCATACTGGGTGTATGTGTGTAATGCTTGGTGGGTTCGCTAAACTCTACTTACATCTACCAACCTTTGAGGTGCAATTATATATATATTACTTTTCCTTATTATAGTCATGTCCAGTATTGCTTTTCTCTTAGACTATACGAAGATATGCTTTTGTATCAATCCTTACGAAATGATTCCTGGCTGCCTTGCCTATTCTAACCTCCCCAGTTTTCCACAAGGCTCTTTGTTGAGCACCCACAGACATGGATATATATACCATTTATGTGTATGGAGTTTAATATTTTCCATTTTACATTTAATATTTCAGTTTTATTGCAAAGATTATGATAATAAAATTTTTATCGTAAATTAGTTTGCATTTGATGTAAAAGATAACAACTTCATTGGTTATAGTGTTTTATATATATATATTTCAAGACTTTACAGAAAGGATTGTCAGTAAAGTAAGCATTGCTTACGTTGGTGATAATAAATCGAGTGATGCTGTTGTCTACTACAGCAGTGCCTGGCTCTGCACACACTACTACTAACTGACTTGGAAACTGTAGTAGTCATGACGTAGTGAGGTGAAAAGCCCAGAGAAGGAGATGAGTATGTCTCTCCACTTTTTATTATCCACTTTTAGTAGTGCCTCGGCACAACTTTATGACCTACTCTTTATAGTAGACGATGAGCAGGTTTGTTCTGTGTCTTTAAGATATCGACACTTTCTGTATATTCTTCCATCTTTTTCCATAATATTCCTAGTTCTTAACATTATTATTATTTTTTTCTTTCTTTTAGTCCTTTTATTGTTAGTATATGTTATTAACACACTCATATATAAATAAAAGTACATTTCTTTTTAAGCACTTCTTTAAACATCTTCAAATTTCATTGGGTTGTGTATAATATTTATTATATACTTTAAATGCTAATATTCCATGAAATACTTTGCTCTTATAGTGAATCGAATTTCAAGTTTACTTATAATAAAACGTAAAATCTTTTTATATATATTATTCTCAGATTGAATCCAACCTTTTTACAAATTGATTGAAGCCTTTTCCAATTTAAATAAAAGATTGTATTTATTTTTTTCGCCTTAAAGAAAAAAATAAAAATACACGTATTGTTTTAAAATAACATCCATTACAATATTTATATACCACTTGATACTATAGAAGTAATTCGGTGCCATGCCGTAGTACAGTTACGATTAGAGTGCAATTTAACAATTTGCCAAAACTTATTATAAACTAATAAACATAAATTTATAAAATAAATTTGTATTTTTAATAAATAAAACATAATAAGCAACTAATAATGAAAATCAAAATAGACTATTACATATTTCTTCTACACTGATTAATCAATATTAATTAATAAAATCTAAATTTTATAAAATACCATACATTTTATTGAATTAATATATATTATTTTTAATAAAAATTTAATACTTTAATGAACGATAATTGACTTTTTTAAATGATTAATTTACCTTTTTTTTCTTTACTGAAAAATTATAATAATTTTATTTTCTTATCAGCTGTTAAATTACTGATATGCTCTCGAGGGTGGAATGGTTTTTCTTAAATACTGTCCAGGAGGCTGGCAGCGCACTGAGAAGGGCTACAGGCGCCAAAGATCATAGATGTTGATGTGCCTAAACAAAACTATAAAAAAAAAAAAAAAATCAGTTAATAATCTCTAAGTGCACAGGCCGAGCTCCTTAAGTATGGCGGATAGGCAGTGACGAGACAGGTGCACAAGCTGATAGGAAGCATTTAGACTCAGGAAAGAATGCCACATGATTGGAGCAACGTCATACTTTGCCCAATTTGTGAAAAAGGCGATTGGATGGACTGCGAAAATTACCATGGCACAGCACTGCTATCGGTGGTTTACAAACTACAATCTATCCATAGCAATCACTCGAAGGCTGGCAATATGGGCTGAAAGGATTGTTGGGATTACCAGTGCGGTTTCAGGCAGGGAAGATTCACAATGGACCTCATCTTCTCACTAAGGCAACTGTTAGAGAAAACCTATGAACATAATGTGAGCCTGCATCATCTTTTCATAGATTTCAAGCAGGCTTAAGATACTGTGAAAAGGGACCCAGTGGCAAGGGACATGAGGTTGCTTGGAGTTCCTAAAGAGCTAGTTCAACTCGTGAAGATGACCTGATATAATACGAGATGTCAGGTAAAGATTGGCAGCTCTCTGTCTGATGAGTTCCAGGTTACAGGTGGACTGAGACAGGGAGACCCATTGTCGCCCATCCTATTCAATCTAGCTCTCGAAAATGTGGTAAGATCCATTCGAATAAGCAAGTGCGGAACAATGGCGAACGCGGAACAGGATGACGTAACGTATAGCGTACGCGGACGACGTGATTCTCATAGTGCGCACCTTACCCTCCTTATCCGGCGCACTTCAGGAAGTGGAAACAGCAGCGCCATATACTGCCTGACTATTAATGAAAACAAAATTGAATATATGATGACTTCAAGAATTCAGGGAAGTAGGGAAAACAGAGTGCAGATTAATGGGCGCAATTCCCGACGCTGTCAAAGTTTCAAATACTTAAGAGCTCTAGTAACGGAGGAGAATGATGTAGAAGCCGAAATCAAAGCAAGGATAGCAGCAGGCAGTAGATACCTTTTTGCTTTAAATAGAGTACTAAGCTTCGGATCACTCACTCGTGCAGCTAAGATTGTCGTTTATATGACGATAGTTAGATCCGGCGGTCGCGTATGTAAGTGAGAGCTGGGTATTGACTACAAAGAGTGAAATGATTCTGAGTGTTTGGGAAAGGAAAGCCCTGTGAAAGGTTTTTGGCTCGGTCAATGAAAATGGAAACTGGAGAATTCGTAATAAGCTTTCCGAGTTATTCGGGGAACCCAGTTTAGTGGCATTCATTAAGAAAGGAAGGGTGAGGTGGCTTGCGTCATGTGCAGAGAATGCCAGAAACCAGACTACCCAAAAGGATGATGGCAGGAAGGCCGGGTGGAAAAAGATTAAGAGGAAGATTGAGGCTAAGGTGGCTGGATGATGTAGAGGACGACCTCAGGAAGCTTAGTATATGAGGATGGAGAAGAAAAATCGAGGATAGATAAGATTGGCAATTCTTTTTGGAGGAGGCCCAGGCCCAACTAGGGCTGTAGCGCCATTTAGTAGTAGTATAAGTAGTAGTAGGAATCTCTAAATGAAGTTCACGTTTATATGGTCCTATCTTAATTATTCTATATCACTTTTATGTCATTCTCTTTAAATTCTGTATTCAGTCTTGTAGATAAATTTATTTGTGTGCAGTTGCCCACCACATAGCAAACTATATAAAATATAAAACAATATACAACCAAGTTCTATATATATATAGAGTGGGAAATTTATATTATATATTTGATCATACTACAACTAACGGAATTGAAAATATATTTGAATTAGTTATAAGAGAAATGTAGATGTGGTATGTGGAACTAGAGTTTATTTATTTATCATATAGAAACACCACAGTACTCTTACAAAGTGAATCTTTAAATAGAGAGTTGTGGATGAATATATATGTTGAAACTGTAAATGATTTAATTGAAAAGTTTATTTTTATATATTTGTTAATAAATATTTATATCTCGTTTAAATTTAGTATTCAGCAAAAAACGTATTTATTATATTTTATTCTGTTTATGGTTGTTTATATAATATGTTTTGTTTATTTAATTTTCAACATTAGAATTTTCCTCCTTCAATTAAACCTATCTCCTGATATTTTTATATACGTAAATATAAACTGGAATAAATTGGTAGCTTTCTTTTCTTGTAAACAGTTCCCCCATTTAACTGGCATTCTTCCCCACTCATTTTGGCCGATATTGTTATTGTTACTTATTTTTTACATTCTCTGACTTCTTTGTTAAGAGAAAGTATTATGATTGTGTCAAATTTTCAAAATTGAGCTTTCACAGGACATGTTTTGAGGTCTTGTGAACACGAAAAAAGTGTTTTTAGCCAATCAGATTTGTGTGTGTTTGTTTATATGTGAATAAAATATCTCAAACACGAGAAATCGCATGAAGCTCAAACTGGGTATTAACATATAGCTACTACCACCGTAACTGTAAACAAAGTTTCGTCCAAAATCTATCAACAGTTGGTCCCACTTTACTCAAATGTTTCCTCCTCCCGCCCCAGTTTTTCGCGATTTTTTCGACAAAGACATCAGCGATTTACTTTAAACTTTGTATAAATACTACATACGTAAATGAATCTTCATAAAATGTTAATGTTAAATATAATTCTTTTTTATGAAAACAAAATCTTAAAAAAAAAAAAATTATTTAATTAATACCCAACAACAAGTCCAATTTTTTTTTATTTGATGACTAATTATTTGGCTCGTGAAAAAAAAAGTATAACAAATTAAATTTATATTTCATCAATTCAATTTTTATTTGGGTCCATTTAAAAATTCCAATCTAAAAGTCTTCAAACTAGATTTAGATATTTGCCGTGTATTTGTACACAGTGATTGCAAAGTGAAATCCATTGCGAACTAGAAATATGGATTCCTTTCCTTGTGTTGATACATAGAAGGTAGTCATTTATACAATTGTTTTTTTCCAAAGCCTGGCATCTTTACCTATCTCCATTAGATAACTTGTAGCCCAGTAAATCCCCTGCTGTTGTCAGTGACATAGTTATGTCTTATATGGTTCAATTTATAATCTAATCATGATTCTAAATGAGAGCCGGTCATTTTCTCAGTACCGCAATAGGTACATAGGGCCAATACAATGTGGCTCAGATATACCTGGAGGTAGTCATACCCAACAACAATAGGCACAACTCTCATGCTGCATGGCACACTGCCTGATATATGACCAGTAGTTTCTTCGAAGTCTGCCTAGCGTTTACCATCAGCCAACTTATGGTGTTCTCTTGGATATAACCTTTGAAGGCTGTGTGGAAGCAAAATTTTGATCCTGTTAGCTTTGTGGAAGCAAAATTTTTTTTCAGGCTGATCCATTTATGAACCAAGCTTTGTCAGCCTTCTCGTTTCCCAGAATACTGCAACGGCATGGTAACCATTGGAGCACCAGCCACTTCCATTACTCGGAGTTGGAGGATACTTACCAAATCCATTCTTTGGTCATATAGTGCGAAAACGCTTCAGCAAGCACTGAGAATTATTTATTCATCGTGTAGTGAGTCAGAAAACTGCACGAAATTTTACTTTGATCCTTCCAATATATTTTGCCGCGGCATTGAAGACAGCTTTGGCTTCGCTGTCGAAAACCAACTGTGGCTCTTGCGCTTTTATTCCCCTATGCTATTAAGCAATCCAATCAATGCCTATGTGATCCTATGATTCAGTGGGTATCACTCCCAGACGGTTTCCAAGGCCAAATATTTTTTATTTTTCTATTTTGAAATTTACAACGGCACCATAGTGCCATAAGCAAATATGAAAACTCTATGTAAAAAATGTATATTCAATAAAAAGAAGAAGAAAAAAATAAAAAATAAAAAAATAAAATAAAAATTACAGAGTTGAGAAACTACCCACTGGTAGCACTCCAATCAACTTTGTCACTCACTGTCGCTAGCACTTACACTAGAGAGGATGTCGCGAGGCCACTGGCGTTTAAGCCGTCTAGGAGGGTTCTCGGGTAGAGTGCGGAATGAGAGGCGTCGGACTAGAGGATTAGGGTGTGTGGATAGGGTACTATGGAATTTCTTGTGTCTGACTTTAGTTACTTGTGGAAACGAATTTTACTTTTTAAAAATACTTGTTAGAAACGAATTTTTAGATCACTGTAGATTGTTTGATTGGAAACATAATAAGGAGCGTTAACTATTGTTCGAAGGATTTTGGATTGTAGGGATTGGATGCGATTGAAACGCTTGGCTGAACCCTGAACTGCCATAGACCATGTCCTCCAGATGGGTTTGATGAGTGAAGTGTAAATTAATGTTTGTTGTGTAGTAACAGCTAGATCTTCCGTCTAGGAGTCGTTTTAGTTGTCTATAGCGAGTGTTCATTTCTTGTCTTTTGAGTCGTGTAAAGGGGTTCCAAGTAAGGCTTTTGTCGATGTTCATCCCAAAGTAGCGGACGATATCAGAGCCTTCTTTAATACTGGTTGTATTAGAGAAGGGGAGAAGTGGCCAAATATTTAAGGTGGAGATTCTGCAAAAATGTAAATTGTATAAAAGTGAGTCAGAGTGTGTCGGGTGGGAAAGAGTTTGTTTCTTAAACCATATAGCTGTGTGACGCCATGTGTTTTTAGAAGTGTTGGGATATCGCTGTGAGTTTTGCTAGTGTTTCTAACCATTGAATGGCGTTGTGAAGCCGCTCGGACAGTTAGAGGTTCTTCCCCACTAACTTTGCAATATCTGATTGATCCAGAGACAACCCTAACTTTTTTCGCCGCTGAAGACCCTACTTCCACTACTTGTTCTAATGCCAGGGTTCATGCTGCTGCTGCACAAGCATTCTGGAGCCAATTTCAGATAGTTTCTCCACCCTTTGACCCAGAATTAGTCTAAGTTAGACTGTTCTTTCAAAATACAGATCTCTCGAGGAGTTGCAATCTTTGAATGAATAGAGGTTATGTATACATGGAACAGTAAACAGCTGTTTCAAACTGATTACAGGGTTGCCATTTATAATTTATCCTAATTCTTATTATAAATATCATAGATTTCAGTTCTTTATTTATTTAATAAACCATCCTACTAATAATTTAATGACAAAATTTAAGATTCAAATTATACCATAATAATTTTCTTTGTTGATATTAGATTTTTTGTTGAAAATTATATCAGTAAATTTATGTCGTTGATTGAGTTAGTTATATTTGTTTACTTTTTTTTATATCTAAAGGTTTGAACTTGCCGTTTGATAGATTAAATTATTTATTTATTAATTTTTTTTTTTCACCAAGTTAAAACCCACAATAATACACAATATTTAATTGAAATGAAGAGTTGACAGTCAGTTTATATTGGGGTGTTAACGGACTATTTCACATTAATCACAAACATCTGGTCTGTGATGGCGCGTGCAACAGCAGTATGATCAGACTGTCTGTGTGCGGCCAGGTAGTGGTTCGGTCTTTAGCCGGTATGTGTGAGTAGCATTATTATATATATGTGTATATATTCAGAGGAGCAGAGCAGAGTGCACCCTTGGGACCTTCTAATGCTGTTATATACTGATATGGCATATGCAACCAGCCAGCCAACGGGCGCCTATAAACCCGCATTGCCAATCCCCTTATACGTCTAAACCATCTTCAAACTAAGCTATGCAACCTAATTTAGACTAATGAATTTACTGTGGTCTGACATTGCGCAATCTACCACCCAAGGCAATCTCCATCTAGTAGGGCATAATGTCGCACACCTCCTAAGTAAACCCACTGTTAGTATTCTCACCTTTAGTAGTTACTTGCTGCTGTTACATATGCATAAAGCCCTCTTTATATCTACTTAATTTGTCAGTCAATTATAAGCGTATATAACTATCGTTAACATTTTTTATTTTTATTTTGAAATTTACAATATACATATATATATATACTACACGCTATTGGAAGATGTGTACAATTTAATCTCGATAGGGGATATAGGAACCAGGAGATGGTTATCCTTTCCGATAGTCAAGCAGCCATTAGAGCATTGAGGGCATCAGTTATCAACTCTAAAGTGGTCTGGGAATGCCTAGATAAACTTAATAACCTAGGCAGGAGGAACAAAGTTGTGCTTTAGTAGGTGCCGCGGCATGTTGGCATTGAAGAGAATGAGATGGCCGACGCCCTGGCCAAGATAGGCGCTACGACCCCGCTTCTAGGGCCGGAACCTTTTTGTAGGGTTAGCGACCAGTTTCTGTTGGAGGAACTTAGGAAGGAAGAGGAGACGAGGTGATTTCAACTCTGGCACTCCCTCCTCGGTTTGCGGCAGGCCACGATCTGCTTGGGAAAATAATAACCGACGGAGATCGGAGGCCTGCATTGAATTGAGCAAGAAGAAGCTCCGCGTTCTTACGGGTTTCCTCACGGGGCATTGCCGACTTAGAGGACACCTGGTGAAGCTGGGTTTGGAAAGTGATAGCTCATGCTGATTCTGTGGGGGGAGCTAGAGGAAACTCTATTATATCTCCTTACAGACTGCGAGGCTGCCAGGAGAGAAGATTCAAGAACCTGGGTAGTTACCAGGTGGAGGAGGGGGATATACCCTCTCTAGAGCCTGTCAGGATACTGGGATTCCTTAGGGATCTCAGACTGACGGAGGTTTTGTAGAACGGATGTTCAGCTGGGACATCTGTTCCGGTGCTGTGGGCAAGCCTGCGGCACCCAGGGGGCATAGCACAATAGACCGGAAAAAGGTCGCAGTGCATTTGCCCTCCGCTTCAAAAAAAATAAATACATACATATACAATAAGTATTGGTGGGATCCAAAGGCGAGTATGCCTGGGTTCCACGGGGGCCATGAAGACTGCGGCGTTGGAGGTCCTTCTCAATCTGCCACCATTACACATTCTCGTTCTAGGCGAAGCCAGAATGGGAATGCATACGCTCCTGCAGGGGTCGCCTCCCATCACCTCTAGGCATGATCTAAATAACCAGAGGTTGATCGAGGAAATCAAGGCGGACTATCTTCTGGGGATGCCAACGGATAGGATGGTTCCTAAGTACTTCTTCGAAAGGAACTTCCATATTGCTATACCGAGCAGAGGCGAATGGGGCTGTGACCCACCCCTGTTCGGTAACTCGATCTGGTACCCAGATGGATCCAAAACTCCGACTGGGGTCGGAGCTGGGGTCTACGGGGGCAGGACTAAAGTTAAAATTAAGGCCAGCCTAGGGAAGCACGCCACGGTCTTTCAGGCTGAAGTTACAACAAAGTTGCAACTCTGCGCTAGGGAGATTATAAGGCAAAGGATAGTGGGTAGAAGAGTGGCCATATACTCTGACAGTCAGGCGGCCCTGAAGGCACTTTCCTCACACCAGATAGTCTCAAGACTGGTGTGGGACTGCCTACTTGCCCTCACCGAGATGGGTACTCGGAACAAACTGACACTCGCCTGGGTGCCGGGATATGCGGGGTTCCTGGGCAATGAGAGGGCAGATACCCTAGCGTGGGAGGGTTCGCAGGATAACTTTATAGGCCCCGAACCCTTCTGTGGCTAGTCCAGGAGTCTCATCCAAACTTCTATCAGGGTGTGGATGAATCAGCGTCTGCGTTGGTGGGAGGGAATACCAGGACAGAGGCAGGCAAAGCTCTTCATTAAAAGACATTTGCCTAAATTTACCAGAAACCTACTGAGCCGGACCCGAAGGGATATAAGGTTAATCATGGGTCTACTACCAGGGCATTGTAGGCTGAATAGCCACATGCACCATCTACAACTTGCGGATAGTGCGGTATGCCGATTCTGCAAGATAGAGGAGGAGACCCCGGTGCACATCCTCTGTGAGTGCGCCGGCCTGGCTAGGATTAGGTTTCTTCAATTTTGTGGACGGGCAATCCCGAAGCTGGAAGCTTCATGGCGGAGCCGCTCTCAGCTTTGCTAGGACTGATTAGGAGGGCAAAGCTGGGGGCTGTTCTGTAACTTAAGGGGATCCACAGTAGACCTCGTCTTGTAGGTCGCACTGGAATGAGGTTCACCCACTCCCCGTTTCTATTCTGTTCTATATAATAAGTAAATAGGACGAGATGAGATGATATTTTGATGTTAAGAGCAGGAGAAGGGAAACTATCCACTCTTTGAGGATCGCTAGTATTGGTTGATCAATTCCGAAGGAAATCTCGTGGCCATCGGCCACGATGAAGATTTTCATAGTAGAGGCCTGAGACTGTAGAGACATAGTAGAGGACAGATGGATTAGAACAATGTGAGAAAACGGTGTGAGCAAGGGGAAAAAATAAACATAATAATATACATAATCCGTTTATATATCATCAATCAACACGGAAAGCTTTATGGATGCTTCTTTTTTTAATTTTTGCCATTCCTCCAAACTGGATCCCATACGGCTTTCTATTTTCTAATTTGCCATGTTTACTACACTTACATAACTCTTGTGTTTTATTGTTTATTACTTTATTACAAGAAAAATGATATTTTGTAGAGTTCTTGAGGCTTTGACTTTTCTTTAAACGCTTCTTTGGTCTTATATTTATTTCCCTTGAATTTTATATATATTGGCTTTGTCACATGCATACTGTGGAGGAGTATTGAAAGGACTCTTTATTAATCCAAGCTTAAAGAAAAATCGCGTAGTATTTCAAAAAAAATGCATGTTGTTGGAAGTGTTTGTAAAAGTCTTATTTGGAGCTATCAAATATTTCTTGCAATGCTAATTTTTAATATCATTTTAAAGGCATATAATAAACATTATCGGTAGATAAATTTCATATTATGTTTAGTATCGGCAGATGGGAGGGAGTAGGCCCAAGGATGGTATACTAATCACAATCAATGCAATAAGTTAGTTAATGCTATTTCCATTGAATATAATCCAATTTTCTAGTTAAATGAAGATAAATTACCTTAAACAAATAATAAGCATGAAAATAATTAGTAATTAGAGATTTTGTTTGTTTGTAATTATCGGCAAATCAAATACATTAATCAAATTATTTATCATCAATCATATTGTTTATTAGAAAAAAAAAAAAACAAAAAAAAAACTCATTTTTATTCTCAGAATATGAAGGAAGTGAATTATTGAATTATAATTTTTTTATTTACACTACTTTATATTCATGTTATCAATTTAAATAAAACTTTTGTATAATGATTATAATTATCGAAGTGTTTATAATTTATTAACACGGAGTGTCACTTCCGAACGGATGTGTGTGTTCTTCTTGTTCATAGCTTATTATAGTAAGAATTCTTTTTTCTTTTTTTTTTGTTTTTGTTATTAAGTGTTGCCAGGTCACGTTACATTGGGCTGCAATATTTTTCTACCAACATTGTCTCCACATAGAATGATAATATACATATGTATATATATATATATAAATACATCGGCCTCTAGTTTCCAAGTTACTATAACCTTTATGTTTGGTGGGATAATAAATGCATACGAATTGTCTTTGATTTTCTTTCTAACAATATTCTTCTTTTGTCTCCATGCTCGCTGAAAGTGATATAGTTGTAGAAAATCGATATATTGTGTTTTTAGTTTTTTTTATTTTCTTTTTTTTATTCATATTTTCTTTTCTTTTTTGTTATTGTATGTTATTTTTTTTTTTTCTATTATATTTATTGTTTACAATAATTTTTTTAATTTATAATTAACCTCCTGTAAAATGTGTTGGAAGAAATCCAACGTTTGGCTTGTCTGGCGATGACTGGTGCGTTTCTGACTACACCGACCGCATCTATGGAGACTTTGTTAGGGATTCCACCTCTCTTTGTGGAAGTGAAAAACCAGGCAATGAAAGCCTATTATAGAATTAAACAGGCAGGTTTTTGGCAGGGTAAGCGATATGGTCATTCTACCATTTATCGTGAGATGCTTTTAAGGATTCCCATTACAGGTTTCCCTTCTGATAGGAATTTCAAGATTTTTGTCTTTGGTCATTCCTACAGGGTTAGGTTGCCTTCTAGGAAAGATTAGTTAACCCTGGGTCCGTCTGGTGTGATTCCTGAGAACTATCTCCGTTGCTACACGGACGGTTCCAGGATGGATGGTAGGTCTGGGGCTGCCGTCTATTTTGAGACGGGAGATCATTTGGTAGCGCCTCTTGGTGAGTGGGCCACCGTTTTCCAGGCTGAGGTTTATGCAATTCTTTGCTGTATTTTGGATGAGAGGGTGCGTAACACTAATTTAAAAGGTGTTTGTATCTGCTCGGACAGCCAGGCTGCGTTGAAGGCGCTTAATTCATGTGTCTTCACTTCCAGATTGGAGTTGGTCTAGAAGACTGGAAGATCTTTCTTCATTAAAGAATGTGCTTCTGGTCTGGGTTCCAGATCATATGGGAATCTTTGGGAATGAGGAGGTGGATAGGTTTGCCAAATTAGGTGCCTCTCTCCCTTTCA
The DNA here is from genome assembly GCA_011037195.1 of Triatoma infestans. Classification (NCBI taxonomy): domain Eukaryota; kingdom Metazoa; phylum Arthropoda; class Insecta; order Hemiptera; family Reduviidae; genus Triatoma; species Triatoma infestans. The sequence continues at coordinate 9,730 of JAAEAF010012072.1, read as the reverse complement.
TTGGTTCAGAGCCTGCTGTTGGTGTGCCTTCTGGCACATGTTTGTCGGGCTTTCAGACATGGAGACATGGTTGTCGGCAGTCTAAAATGCTCATTGGGGGCCCGGACGGAGCTTTGAGCAGCGTGGTCCGATGTCTTTCACGGACCTCCCTCAGGCATCTGGTTGGATTCCTCACTGGTCATTGTGGTTTAAGGAGACATCTCTATATAATGGGACTCGTGCCTGACCCCTTTTGTAGAGTTTGTGAGACTGAGGAGGAAACACCCATGCATCTGATGACGAATTGTTTGGGTTGTGAGGAGATTAGGTTTAGGACCTTCAGCCGGAGTAGGATATCGGTGGAGGATCTTAAGCTGTGTCCTTTTAAGGTTTTGGTCCGATTTGTTCGGTCTGTGGTGAAACTTAGATGGTTAAAACCTGGGCCTGGATTTTTATTTTAGTCCCAGTGGTTGTTATTCTTTGGGGGTAGCTATATGGGCCCTGGGAGGCTTTGGATAGCGTAGGGTTTGCCCTCCCCTTCTGCGTATAATAATAATAATCCTGTAAAATGAAAGTTTCGCAGCTGTGGCAAATTTTTCCAAGTTTGGTGCTTCTCTGAAACCGAAAAATTATTTTTTGTACAATACATCTGGAGGTATGTATGTAAAGTGCATAGGTAAAACACGGTAAATTGCAAAAAAATTCAAACTTGAATTTCCGTTTGGAACAGCGCCCGCTTTAGGGGTGGGCCACCCAAACATTTGTTCGGGGCGCCATTTTAGCTGTATGAGAAAAATTTGATGTTTTAAATATACTCTATTAATAGAAAATTTCACATATCGATTTTTTTCGTTTATTAAAAATTTACAGTACGTAGCGTATTTATATTGTTTTTGTCTAAAAGTTAAAAATATTTACACTATTATTGAAAAATTAACGCAGAATTTGTAAAGGAAGATCGTTGTTTGAACATGCATATACTTCTTTGAACAGCCAGCAGAGCGTTGCTTCAGCTTGTGTTTCAACATGCATAGACTTGCTTAAAAAAAGTATATACATATATATTCTTAAGGGGCGGCAGTTTGTCTTTTTGTCCGGGGATCGATGGAAGCACTAGAGCGGGCGCTATTTGGAGATTTGACAGGAAATTATTTGTTAAAATTCTTCAACCTTAATCTTATTTTCCTTAAACTTCATATTACATTCATCACAAACATGTAGATCTGTTACTTTTATTTGAAATATTTTTTTGAGTGGTTCTAGTGAATGGATGACATTAGTTTCTCCGCCATTCTAAAGTTCTACATCAGTATATTCAACGGGTTTTCAACTTGTATAAAGTCAATGAAAATCATATATGCTGCTAAAATAATGAGTTTGAAGAAAATCGGGAGGAAGTAAGAGGAAGTATTGTAATTGTGTCAAATTTTCGATATCGAGTTTTCACCAGAAATATCCGTTTTGAGGTCCCCTGAGTCCCCTGTGTGTTTATGTCTGTATGTACGTATGTATGTATGCGAACAGCATTGCTCAAAAACGAAAAACCGTAGGAAGTCGAACTTGATATCCCGAAAAACGGGAACTTGATATCCCGTTTAGGTTACACCATGGGATCTGACAGTATGTTATCTGCCAAAATTCCTATACTGGAAGTACCACTTTACTAGTTTTTTGTTTTTTACTTTTTTGCGATTTTCTCAAAAATGGCATTTTCTCAAAAATGACGATTTTCTTCAAACTTACTATATCAACTACACTTCGAAAGAGCTACAGCTTTTATTTGAAACATTTCTCCAAGAAAATTCATTTAAGGGCACTTTTTTGGGAGAGGGGTGGGTTTAGGTTTTTATCTAAAGTGCTATTTCAGTTTATTAGACAATTCTGTCATCTAAATAATGTTAATTAGAATTAAATAAGTTGTTGAAATTCCGAGTTAGGAAAAAATCTGATGATCGGAAGTGCGTTTACTTTACCACTTTACTAAATGAATTTTTTTCACTTTTTCGTGATATTCTCAAAAATGGCTCAGACGATTTTCTTGAACGTATACGTATGTACACTAAACATACAAAGATCTACAACTTTTATTATAACATATCCTTGGAAAAATTCATTTAAGGGCACTTTTGGGGGAGGGATGGGGTTATGTTTTTCTTTAAATTGCTAACATAGTTGAATATACAATACTATCATCCAAACAAAATTAATTAGAAATAAGTAGGTGGCCGAAATTCCGAGCTTGAAGAAAACTAGTAAACCGGAAGTGCGCTTTAACTGAACAGTTTTTTTTCAGTTTTCGACGAATTTTATTAAATTTGGTACGCAAACTATAAAATTTGTCAATTATAATTTTGAGAACTGGAGTAAGAGAAAGTTGTGTGAGTGTTTCACACCAGTTTTTTTTTTATAGGTATTTGTCTTATAACAGATTTGGTTAAACTTGGTACAGTAACTAATCATTTTTTGCTTTCTAGTCTTGGGTAAGAGAAAGTAATGTTATCGTGTCCAACTTTATGTTCAGTTTTCATCGCATTACATGTTTCGATACATGTATGTCAGCAAAATATCTTAACAAAAAAAAAATCGCCGAAAGCACAAACATGATATTCCGTTTAGGTATATCGCCACCCCGCATGTGACAATAATGGTGGATCAACATCCATCCATCACGCAAGCACTGCTTTACTGAATTTCTTTTTTTTTTTCGTTTTTCGGGAAAATGGCTACAAGATTTTCCTCAAACTTCGTATATTATCTACACTCATGAATGCCTATCACTTTTATTTTAATCATTTTTCCAGGATTTTTTTTGGGAAGTTCTGGAGGAAACAGCAACGTTAAAGCATTCTTTAAAAGTGACCATTTCAGTACATGTATGGTTTTCCCATCTGTGAAATGCGACTGAACACAAAAGAGGCTATAGAATTTTTGGGAATTTTTTTGAAAACACGTCTATAAATTTTTTTTTTTCAAATTTGTAATGCTAACGGCACAGATATAAACATAATACTATTATTTGTCACATATTTCCGCCATTTTTTTTTTTTTGCATTGTCTCCTAGATTATAGTGTTAATACATTCACTACCTGGTTTCTGTGCTAACAAATACATACACTCCAAAATTCTGTATTAATTTATAAAAAGGGTGACCCTGTTGGTTCCTACAATCACAGGAAGGGGTATTGCTTATTTTTAATAGTTTGACAAAATTATTTACAAATTTATTTATACAACAGACTTTATCAGTGACATTTCCCATGGTAGCCTGCTTCATTTTGTGGTCATCGACGGTTTCGGGCGTTCGCCTATCTTCAGGTTGCGTTTGTCAGACAGTGTGATGACACAGACTTGCACAGAGCAAATTCAGTTTATACACTGACTGGTCTTTTTAATTGTATTTTAAAACTAAACTCTTAAACTAGGTCAAAGGGAGGTATGGTCATGATAACTGGGTGGGAAAAGGAACACTTGTTTGGGTTGTTAAAGGGGCAAATTTTCCTTAAAATGGAAACAACATGTGGGGGTCTAATTTTTAAACTCCCCCCCGTTGGAGGGAGATTCACTTGACAATTAAATAATCAGAATAACTTTAAAATTAAATTAATTAACGATTTCAAGCTAACAAAATTTAAAATTAAGTGATTGAAATAATAAAAATTAAATACACATATTAAGCATATTTTATAATATTTATAACTATGTTATATATATGCATATATTATACTATATGTATTACAGTGCTAACCATATACCATACATATACACATATATATATATCACATATATACCTACTATGTGTATATTATATATATATATATATCATTTATATACCATATTTATATATATGTATACACATATATATATGATACTTGTATATATACCACATATACATACATATGCATGCATTCCACTCAACCTTTCACCTCTTTACATAGCATTCACATACACTTTCCATGTACGCACGCATACTTAATTTTTTTTTTTTTTTTTAACTAAACTAAAAGTATAATCTGTTTAAGAACTATTTGGTCCATGTATACTACTCGGGCTGGTAATTGCGTTTTTTGATGCTTTCCAGCTCTGCGGAACCAAACCATCACAACAACAGACTTATGATTGGGCTGAAAGTAATAAACCTTATCCCTGAAGAAAAAACATAGGTTTTAGAAGGGATCAAGGCTGCAAGGATAATATATTTATCCTTTCAAGCAAGCACTATCAATAGTTATCTTTGGCTGAGGAAAATGGAAAATTTATGCAGTTTTTATAGATTTCAAACGGGGCCTTTTTTTTCCAAAAATCATTCTAAATTATATGGTACAGACTTTACCAGTTAGTGTTGAATTGTAAATTTATAAATCTTATTAAGAACCTGTATGATGATCCGGCAATGTTTATCTCAACCGGTTTCTCTTTTACTGGGGGGGGGGAAATACCGATCACCGATGGTATCCACCAGGGCGAGTCTTAAGTCCGCTTCTATTCTCTCTATATCTTTCAGATGATCCCTTTGTATGCCTCTGGGTCAAAACAGATGTACAAATAAATAATAAATATTTATGTTGGCGCACCTGAGTACAAAGTTCCAAGTGTAAAGAAAATTTAAACAATTTTATAACTGATATTAACTGCAGAAGAGAAATTCGCGTGAGATTTTGTACTATTATTTTTATTTGATACTTTTTTCCAAAAAAAAAAACAACATTATTTTTGATAATATTCTGGGATACTGCTTTAATTTTTTAATATAAGATATATATAAAAAAAAAATAATCCGATATTAAGACGCACATGTATAATGCAGTATAAATTTATATAATACTGCATACATAATACAATTTGGTAAAAAAGACAATTTCCATTTATTGTTCAGATTTTAATTATTCAAGGATGCAAGTGATAGTGGCGTAGAAGTACCCAACCAGGCAAGTGGAAGAAGTCTAATTACATTTTAGTCCCAATAGATAGCGCCAACATTGAACAAACCAATTAACATTTAAAATTTGACGCCACACATTTCTCTAGAATCAATTTTTTTTTTTCGGGAAATATTTTATAAATAAATATGATGGTTTATATCTGGTGCAATTAGTTGGCATGTCAAGTTTAATGGAAAATTATATAGACGGCAAAACCATACATTTTATTGAAGTGGTATTTTAAAAGAAAATTAAACGTTACTGTTTTTCTCAGAATTCCCTAAAAATAATCAACATTCCCGAGAAAATTGTTTCATAACTGGTGCCAATTTCTTGGAAATCACGAAAAAATAAAAATGAGGAAGTAAAAATTCAGTAAAATCGCACTTTCGGTTGATGGATTTAGCTCGAAACCTTCATGTCAGATACGGTGGTAGAACTTAAACGGAATTCTTTGAGTTTCTTGCTCCTTTTTGCTTTTTAGAATTTTTGTTTGTTTGTGATATTTTGTATTCACAAACGCACACACACGTATCACACATCATTTGCTAAAAACATTTTTTTTTTTGTACTTAAAATACCGGCAACAAGACTTTGTTCACATTTGTCGGTCATAGATTACTGAGTATTGAGTATTGATTATTGAGAATTGCTTTGTGTTTTAGTTATTTCTATGTCCAGTAGAAGTTGCGACGATGTGATGCAGGGTTTCTTGTATGACGATGTGATGGATACAAGAAACTTAGAAATATATTAATTCATAAATAAATCAAAAATATCTAGATATGTGACATTCCCTTGCAAAAGGACAAGCCAGGTAGAAGAAGTCCAGTTACTTGTACGGTTCAAGAACAATTATGGCATTGTACTACCCCTTCTTCTCTCAGGGGAGGAATTGAAGAAACAAAGAGAAGAGATATTTTAAGGACAGACTTGTGCTAGAAATCAAGGTGGAAACATCAGAGCTATACCAGTATTACGTTATAAGAAATTATTATAAGCTATTGTGATATTCAAAGTAACTTAATTTCTCTTCGAGAATAATATATTTAATTTAATCTTTAATTTAAACCAGTGTGTTCTTAATTATTCTTATACTTCTATATTTTCCTCAAACATACTTACAAGCCCTTTAAACAAAATCGCTCGTGCTACACAATCAGCTACTACAAATACACATCATCACATCATAACATTACAACGATAAAATGAAAAAGAAAATTCTTGGTGAGTAAACTACCTTGCACATCTCTTTCGTTTACCCCCTTAATCTCTCTTTTGTTAAATCTAAAAAGTATATATTTTGTTTCCCTTCTGTAAAGTTGCACTTCCGGTTTAGCGATTTTCTTCAAATGTGGTATATTAGTTAGGCTTTTAATGTAAATAATATTATATAGACGGCAGAACCATTCATTGTGCTTAAGTGGTACTTTAAAGGAAAGTTAAACGCTACTGTTTACCTCAGAATCCCCAAAAAAAAATCAATTTTCCCGGGAAGATGCCATTTTCGAGTGTATCAATTAAATTTACTCTATGCAAGTCCACTGTTTTGATAAAAACATCCTGATGATGGGTGAACGTCCGATACTGGTCGATGACCACAAAAAGAAGCAGGATATCACGGAAAATATCTCTGCGACACATAATTATTTGGTTGCCCTGGATATATGTATTTTCTTCTAATATTTGATGGAATAATGTTTAGGCTGCAAAGCGACTTTTTGCAGGTTCCTTCTGTTTAGTTAATGGAGACAAAACCTTTGTTGAGACAGATTACTTTTTCATCTTGGAAAAATGGAATAGCTAGTTTCAGTCTAAATATTATTGGAAATAGTTCAGCTATGATAAAATTGTATAAATATACACATGCACTGTACTATACAAAGAAGTACTAAAGATAGGGGTAGTAACTTAAGTAAAGACAAGGGATCCCTTTAATAGTGAACCTTTGTAGTTAAGATTAATGATACTCTGGAGTGTTATTAATTTTAGACTTTACTGTGTCTATATTATATATACATACATACATACATCACACACAGACACATATATATATAAAACTGCAAATGTATACACAGCGAGGGCCAATTAATTAAAAGGTTGCAGGCGTGGTATTAGTAACTAATTTACGCTGCTTTGAATTATAAATTTCAAACCTTTGTGATTGTTTAATTGGAAGTTGGTGGCAAATAAATGCAAACTACTTTTATGTGGTAATGCTTTTGGAATGTTTGAAAGCGTAGGTGTAATTTTCATGTATTTAATCATTTGACAGTTCATTAACAACTTATCAATGGTAGGTTATTTTCTAGAATAATGCATTATATTAATGCATGAACTATCGATAGTTTGAAGTTTTGCATTGTTCCTGTTGCTACTATGGTTTACTTTTAGTGTTTAAAAAAAAAAATAATAATAATAAAAAACTTAGATATTGTTGATCCTTAGTTTGTGTCCAAGTAATGCCATGGTAACCATGGTATTCGGAATAACTTTGCTAAGATCTAGCATACATTGCTTTGATCACCTCAGCGCCTATGAACCTATTGTAATATAATTGTGTTGTAGGCGTAACGGTGATGTAGGTTGTAAGGTGTGATGTGTTGTAGTGTAGAGCTGTAGTTTGGGTAGCACGAGCGGTTTTGATAAAAGGCTTGTGCGTATATATGTTTAAGAGAGAAGTATTAGAAATAATCAAGAGAGCACCGCTGTTTTTAAAATAAATATATTATTCTCTAAGCAAATTTAAGTACTTCACAATGTCACAACTATATCTTAATAAATCAGATGTTTAACTAGAATAAAGGCAAATCACTATCACTGGCACTGAGTTTAAGAGAGCGATTCCTGAAGCAAGTGTTCTGGCTTGAATATCTGTTTCAGACTATCTTGTTTGAAAGCAGAATGGAGACTGTCTTGAAGGAATGTCTTCTCTTCATAGTTCAAATCCTTTCAAATAATGCTGGTATGTCTGGAGGGAGTTTTATTGTTTTACCCTAACTGTTTCTTGCCCTTTGTCTCTTAGTTTGCATTGACCTAGATTGTAGTACCTGGCTCTATCCCTATCACTGAAATACACTATTTGAGCTAGCTAAGTTTCACAATTTTACTAAATTATTTTCCAAAACTATTATTTTTCCATTTCGTTCTTCCACTACACTATAAAAAAACCGTTTGCGCAAAAGCCCTAGAAGGGCGAAGCCTAACAGATGGCAGTATTTATTGTGGGCGTATGGCAGCACGGAGCAGAGTTTCCTATCGCCATAGTCCTGCTACTTGCAAGGTTGGTTCGAAACCAGCTATAACTGTCTACTTTTATTCATGATGCCATAGTACATTGTTCAAAGTGCCACGGGAATTGAACCCTAACAGCTCGCTCGTTTTAGGCATTCTAAGGGCTTCACGACATGCTTTTCTCTCGTTAAATACCCTAGAGCTTCAGTATGCCAGAATAGGCTTTGAATAAAATCATTACTCTATAATATGGACGGACATAGTTCCCAATGGATTTGTAACAAATCTTGCATTATAAATTTCGTGGCGGTTCCCGTTCTTGAAGAGTAAGTTTAAATTAAACATATACCCGGAGCGATTTTACTTGTATTTTTCTTTTTCTTCCATTCTGTCCTAATTGACCAATCATTTGTTGAATGTTTTTATTTTCATTAAATATTTCATTCCTCTCAGTAACTATTAAGATGGAAAATCGTATATTCTATGGAAATAACAGTTTATAGAAAAGTCTAATGAGCGAGCACATTTCCCCACATATCTTTTGAGACAATTTTCCTCAAAAAATATTTCAAATATAATTGGAAATCGTTGAAACTTTACTGAAAACCATAAATCCATTGAGTAAAGCAGCACTTCTAGTTGGCCATACTGAAATCTTCTGTCTGGTGGATCCTGAAATCTTCCTAGTTATTCCTAGGCAGTTTATAAAATTCTGTAATTTTTGCTTCAACGATTTTATTTTTTTAATTTCGCATACTCACTGTAAATATTAACCGTGTCATTTTTATTTGCAATATATTTTTTTTCAGAAAAATTTGGTTATTGAACCTTCCCTTTTTATAATCCTTTTATAATCATGATATAAAATAGTCTTTTTATTTTTTAGTTTTGTGTTTATAATTTAAAAAAAATATTTATATATAAATTTTAAAAAGAATTTATTTTCAATTGAAATTGGCAAAAATAAAGTTCTATATATTTTTATTGTTACAATATTGTGATTATCAGCAAATGAGTTTCATAATAAATTAATATATTCGATTAAAGTAATAATAAACAAATATCTAACTATGTTCAAGTATACTTCAACGTGATTGATTGATTTGATTGAACTTGATGGAATAAAGGAGAAGAGAATTGGGTGGATAAAGAGTGGTGTAAGGTTGCACCCTTCTTTTTCAGTTCATGGCCATCTCTGAATAAACACTTATTAAGACAAATGTAATCTTGATTCTGGTGTATACCAACTTTGGAAATTGGATTTTACTATTATCAAGATTTATAATGTTGTCTTCTCCCCTTTCTCCCTCCGCAATGCCACTCTTCTCTTCTTTTAGTCCTTCAAGTGGTGCCAACTTTATCTGCCCCTGTCCCTTTTTCGTGGCTTGGTTTTTATTTTTTATTCAATAAAAAAAAAAAAATTCTGGACAGTGTAACAGAATGGTAAAAGTAGGAGGAGTTAGAGGAAGAATGATTTAACATTTTTTTTATTTTTTTAAATACAAACTTTTATTCGTAAAATGTAAATTGTTTGTGTAAACCTGTTTTCATTATCTTTTTATGTTTATACTGAAAGTTTTATTTTGAATTACTTTTT
>JAAEAF010012071.1:0-16412 GCA_011037195.1 Triatoma infestans | reverse complement strand
CTAGAGTGGGAGAACCTGTATATAAGCCAGTGAGAATCTATCTAACGACATCTATCTATATCTATCTATCAGATTCAACCATACATCGCATCGTGTCATATCTCTACTCCCACCTTTTATTCTATTATAAAATCATTACAAGTCCAGTACAGTTTGTGTAAACTTATAGCTACATTATAACAGTGTTTTCATATCTCGTTTAATTAATCAAACCTAATTTCTCTCCTCATCAACTCCATTATACTGTGCATTTATTTTTTAACAGTCCTGTTTCCTAACGAACAATGTACCCCCCCAGGGGTTTGCCTGGGCATAACATATCCAAGCATAACAAGCATATCCATATCCACCATTTAAAGCATTCTTTGGAAGTATTATCATTTTTTTTTCTTTTACTTTTTTTATCTGCCTTTCTAACAAACCCCTCTCTTTTTTTCCAACACTAAGGTGTGTATTGGGTAAAAAAAAAAAATATAAGAATTCAATTTTAACTGATTACAAAAACCGATTATTAGTTTTAGATATAAACAAAGCAAACAATTCTGATTATAACTGTATAAACAAATATATTTGGTAAATACCACTCAGCCCTGTTTGAATTTAGACACTTCCGTGATTCAGATTGCCATATTAAATCAATTAAGAGTGTCACGTAAGTAGGCAGATAAGTATTTACTTTAATAAACAATGTCATAAAATCGAACTGGTTAATGTCAAACAGACAAAACCAAAAATAAATAAATAAATAAATAAATGTCATAAAATCAATACAGAAGATAAATGCCCCTTATGTTTAGAATGCTGTGAAAGTTTGGATCACATATTTTTTGTTTGTCTTTTATGTAACACAATTAGAAATAAATACTTAAAACATTTTAAACATGATATTATTCCATTGTTGAATACATAAAAAAAAATGGTGGATACGGTTATGCTTTATGCTTATTAAAGATGTCCAATCAAAGAATCCCCAAATTATGTAATATGAGATTAGTGTATTTGACAGACAGCGTTATAATACCTTTATAACTGGGTTTTATGAAATGCGGTCACTTAACTAACTTAATCTACTACAACAACAACTTTGGGCCCTCCTCCGAACAAATTTATTTTTAAATTTTGTTACGATCGTTACAAGTTTTTAATTAAATTTGAAAATACTTTATATAATCCCAGGTTGTTGCAATTGGAATATCAAACACTCGTATAGAAGATTTCTAGATTCGTGTAGAAGGTTCCAAGATTAATTAATTCTGGTGCTAATATTTTTCAAGTATTGGATCAGCTTGGATTGGATTGGATTGGATTCCGCCCAGTTTTTCAGGCTAAAATTTTTTTCTGCAACTATGGGCACTATGGGCAGAAGTATAGCCATTTTCTCTGACGGTTAAGGCGCATTAAAAGTGACGGACTATGTCAAAGCAGAATTAGTTGTGGTATGTTATACAGTACTGGAGTTTTGGCGAACCACAATAGCCTACGGCTATGTTTGCTGCCAAGGTTGAATCAAGGTAAATTGAGGCCGATAAATTAGCAAAGGAGGGTACCCCTCTTACGGTACGGTAAACTACTACACCTTTCTGCGGCATCTCATATAGAACTGTATTTGTGGTCATTGATAAGTAGCTTAAAAGAATGCATCATTGTGTGGCGGAGGCACTCCAAAGTCACTCCAAGAGAAATTAAATTGAGGTATGAGACCTTTGGTTCGTTGTGAGCTGAGGAGATAGTAGCTCAAAACGACCTAGTGGTCAAAGCCCTCAAACTTTTTTAGGAGGGAGGGTTTGTCTACTAGGAACTATCGGGGATGGCACAATAAGCCTCTGTTAGCTGCAGTGTCGGGATATAGCCCACCCGAGGTTGGCAATAATAATAATAATATTATTCCTGGAGGGCCAGTAAGCTCACTCACATCACTGGCCTGGTTGCAGGGCACTGCATCCTTAGGAAACACTCACAAACATGGGTCTTCGGAGGTTCCACTTTTTAGAAAGTGTGGCAAGAAGGATGAAACACTGTTGCATTTTGCTCAGTGGGTTTTTAAGGTTTGGGTGTGAACGTGGCACCGAACTAGGAACCAAATTTACCTCACTCCAATCCAGGCGTTATTATTAGGGCGATGAAGCCTGGGTGCTCTGAATTAGAATTACTCATGTAGGCTTGTAGCTCCAATATGTCGCTTATACGTAGATAGGTACACTTCATGAAAGGACCTCAGCCGCTGATTTTAGCACATCCCGAAATTGATTTTGGATAAATTATTTTATTCCTAGTATAACATTAATCATTGTTTCAGATCAGATGAGGACGACCCTAGGGGGAGCAAGTACGCTAGAATGGAAGATGACAGTCTTCAGGATAAGGAACGGTTCGCAAGGTACCCTAATTATTTTATCAGATCCAGTTTTTAAATTTGGTTTGAACACCTAATTTACTTTGTATGTGTGTAGTGTGTTTTTATTATGATAAAACAGAAAAATTAAAACTAGTTGCATGTGCAGAGACGAAAAGCGAAACAAAAAACACTTGATTTAAATTTCAAATCAAATTATTCAAAATGTTTGCTTGGTGTGCTGCAGTTCTTCAAGTCCTACGATTTTCTGGAGCTTGGGGCATCCTCAAGGGCCATATTCCATGCACTCTTACTTCCTGCCAGATTTTTAATTTTCCCAATAATTTTCCTGCCTCCGCCTTCACCTGTACCTTTCTCCTCCATGCGTTCGGCCTTTCCCTTTTCTTGGTTCTCCTTTCCTCATCCATCTCCAGCGCATCTCCTTTATTTGGTAACTATGTTGTGAGTTATCCCGGCAAAGAGGCTGATTATGGGTCTAAATAGGGCGACATGAAATGTTTCTCCTTTCTGGGTTTCTTTTGGACAACATTTTATTCAGGAAAATGAAACTTACTCGCCCACCACTGACTTTTTACATTCTCTTACTGTTGTGGAGGGGAAGTATTGTCTGTTGGGAAGAACTAACGTAGCGACCATAGACAATTCATCTATAGAGACCAAAGTGAGTAGAGGCTGTCCGCAGGGAGGCATTCTGTCGCCACTGTTGTGGACGCTATTAGTCGACGATATCTTCTTGGCCAAATTAACCGTGGAAAGCTGTCATTGCCCAGGGTTCGCGATGAACTAGCAGTTGTAAGAGGGCGATTCGCGGATACTGTATTGGGGCGCTTAATTTTGTAAAACGATGTTGTAGGACAGAAGGCCACCCTATCAACAACCCCCCAAAAAAACCAAAGTAGTTCTTTTTACAAGAAAAAGGAATTTACAAGGTTTGAAACAGCCGGTACTCGGAGGGAGGGGTACCTTCGCCATGGATGCAAAATATTTAGGAGTTAGTTTTGACCAATGGCTGACATGTAATTCTCACTTAAAAAAATATTTCACATAAGGCAAACATCGCCATGGGAAGGTGTAAGCCGGCTTTATGGTAAAAGCTGTGGTCTAAGCTCCAAGGATTACCCGGTGCATTTATACCAATGTATGTTAGTCCATTGGTAACCCAAAGGGCATGGTTTGGTGGGCGAAGACCTTGCACATGGGAGTTATAGCGCTTGAGAGCACGGCGGGCGCCATGATGACCACATCCACTGCAGCCTTGGAGGTCCTCTTAAATCTTCCGCCATTCATTTACGTTCAAGGCGTAGCTAAGGCAATTATTTTTTTGTAACAAGTGTATATAATATTAATATGAATAGAACGTGTTGCCAAACTTCCGTGTTTGAAAAAAATCGCTTCACCACAAGTGCGATTTTTTTTTGCCTAAATACATTTCGAATGCACGTATGTAAATTGTGAGTAATATGTGAAATTTGTAACGGTAATACTCATATAAATCAGTCCAGAACTATGTAAATTGAGGAAGAGAAAAGTCGTGTGTGTCTTGTACGACCGATTTTTTTTTTTTTTTTCATTTGTGTGCATTTTTTTCGATTTTGGAGCAGTTCTGGTGGATCTGTGTAATGTTAACTCTTCCTCGGAATATAATGTGCGGCTACAACCTATTGTCTATATACTGGCCATTTTTGTCGTACGTCTGTCTGTTGGAACATTTTATTATGTTTTAACACAAATTCTAATGTTTGACATGATTGTCGTGGTATGTAATAGCAACAGAGAGAAGACAGGCCCTCTCTGGTACTCTCTGACTTAAGCAGGCTAGAGTGGGAGAACCTGTGTGTATAAGCCAGTGGAAATCTGATCGATAGATCTAGATAGATTCCCACTGGCTATATACACAGATTCTCCCACTCTGTAGCCTGCTTAGTCAGAGAGTACCTGAGAGGGCCTGTCTTCTCTCTCTTGCTATTACATCATAGAGAGAGAGAAGACAGGCCCTCTCTGGTACTCTCTGACTTAAGCAGGCTAGAGTGGGAGAATCTGTGTATATAAGCCAGTGAGAATCTATCTAGATCTATCGATCAGATTCAACCATACATCGTATCGTGTCATATCTCTACTCCCACCTTTTATTCTATCAGTTTCATTATAAAGTCCATTGCAGTTTGTGTAAACATATAGCTACATTATAACAGTGTCTTCATATCTCGTTAATTCAATCAAACCCAAATTTCTCTCCTCAACAACTCCATTATACGATACTTACTCTTTCAGCGATATTTTGATACATGAGACCAGAAAAATAGTCATAAATAATAGGATGGTCGAGCAAGTAGATACATTTAGCTGTCTAGGCTGCAATGTATCCTACATTAGGGATGTTGCCGACATCCAGGAAAAGCTTCGTCTCTTTCTAGCCATGTGCGGAACTATAAGGCGCTTCTTAGGTAAAAACACGACCAAGGAAACTCAATTGAAGTTTTATAAAGGAATGGCACTTCCAAGCATTTTATATGGATCAGAAACTTGGACTCTTACCAAAGCTAGCTTCTTCGGCGAAGGATTGAGAGTGCGGAGATGCGATTCCTTAGATCGGTCGCGGGTTTACTCTCTGTTGGACCACCGCAGGAACGAAGAAATAAGGAAAGAATTGCATATGGTGGCCCTCATTGAAGAGGTGAACAATCGTCGGAAGCACACCTCCTGGGAAGGATGAACTCGAGCCGGGTACCTGTAAAAATGTGGCATTACTGTCCTGGTGGACGGAGAAGTGTGGGTCGTTTTCGCTTTAGATGGAGTGATCAAGCATTCTAAGCTCGATTGATTTTTGTTTTACAAGTCATTTATTTATTTATTTATTTTGTTATTCTGTTGAAATGGTGATATGTTTGGTTGTTGTAAATGTAGAAACTGATAGTAACTTAGTTATTAATTGTTATCCCTACTTTGTCAACAAAGATTTGCCTACTTGAGCAACCTATTATAATAAAATACCTTAAAGTTATAACATAAGACAACTTTTGACGATTTGGAGACGGAACAGGCCAACTGGCCTAATAATTCAAGATGATGATGATGATGAGACCAGAAAATTTATTTAAAATTAAATAATGCTTGAAAAGAAAATCACCAGACTTATAAATTCAGATTTATAATGGCCGTTGGAAGGTGCGTATGTTCATGAATGACGTAAAAACATGTGAAAAAATAAAAAAGGTAAGAAACAGTTGAATGCGCCTTGTTAGCAAAACATTGTTAGCCAAAGAAAAGGTTTTTTAGCCAAACAAAGCACCATTTTGGATGGCCATATTGTACTGCAGTCAAGTTTGTTTGTTTTTGCATACTACACCACTTTTTGTGTTGTAATTTTAAAACAATGTTTACATTTGCAACAATGTTGCTTCAAGATGTAAGGTTTTTATTATACTAAATTCCTGGTAGTTATTCGAAATTAAGTTTTTGCCAGATTTTTGAAGTCCTCTGATTACGAAGAAATGTTTTAACAGTGAATGCTACTTGTGTGAGAACACAAGTTCCAAAAAAGATTGATATTGCTTCTAGGTACCCCCTCTCGCCGCATCTGACTCTAAAGTTTCTTATAAAATCTATGAACCGCAACTTTGATTTCTTTTATTTATTTATTTTTTTTTTTCAGTTTTTCGCGACTGGAAGTCGAATTAGAATGACACGGGGGGGGGGGGGACTCAAACCCAGGCTCTGCAGCCTGGGGCCATTGAAGCTTATTGTACCAACCCCTCAATACCTTGTAGAGGAATCCTCCCCTCTTCATGAGGTCCAGGACTTTCCCCAGCAGTCCTTCTTGCAGTACGATTTCCTTCGGTTTCAACATGCCGAAAATCTGCCAATGCTACGCAATCAAACAACAGGTGAGAGGCCGTCTGTTCCTCCTCCTCCTCCTCCTCCTCCTCCTGACACAGTCTACACAAAGGCTCCGAATCAACCAATTCCACCTTGTGCAGATTTTTCTTGTACCTCCCTAGTGCCCAGTAAACAGGCCTGTAATCAGACAAATCTGATACCTGCTTAAACCCGGGATCTCTCTGGTTCTTCTTCTACACAGCTCTGGCATTTTGCCGTGTTTTGCCCCAGTACTTAGCCTCCAAAGATGATTATGTTCTCTCCGAGTCCATTCTCTCAGAGACGCCCTCGTCATACTTTTGGCTATTTCCAGAACAGATTCCAGCCCACAGAAAGGAGTATTCACTCCCATTCCTGGCCAGTTGGTCGGCTAGTTCAATTAATCATTTATTTGACTGTAAAGTTGGCTAATGTAGCTACATTAAATGTTAAGTTCTGATTGTGTACAGTTAGTGCGGTGTTTTTTTTTTACATAATTTGATTTATTAGCGAATCTGATTAAAAGGAACTGATATAATAAGCACATTTTTGCGATTGGTCATCTGTACATCTTCATTACCACATCTCTATTTATATTAATTCCCTATTGTGTTTCTATCGTTATCCTTAAACATTATTTTATAGTTTCATTCTTAATGTCTACGTAGTTTTTTTTTTATGTTTTTAACCAGCTTTCAACTGGTACTGATTCAATGAAACCCCCCACTTACCACTTCTTTTTTTTAACTAGAAATTTTGTAATTAAACTTGTGGGTCCTCTTGTACTCTCACTTTTTGCTCGCTGTCTGTTGTAATTGGGGTAAAAATTTTCGGGATGTCGAATTTTCATCGGAAATACACTATATTTACCGGACAGAGGTCCCCCTTAGCACACACAAAAAAAAAAAAAAAAAAAAATTGGTCAGTGTGGGAGGGTGCGTGTGTTAACAGAATATCACAAAATTGAAAAGCCGTAGGAGCTTTGAACTTGGTATTTTGTTTAGGTACTAACACCGCTTTAAACATGAAAATTTAGGGCAAAATCCATCAACCGGGAGTCCATTTTTACTGATTTTTTTTTTTTTTTTTTTTTTTTTTTTAGTTTTTCATGATTTCTGCTAGATGGCAGCACCGACGCTATTCATTAAAATTTACTATCTACACACATAAATAGGGGGAGGTCTGTCAGTCAGTTAATTTACATATGCACAAGCTTTGTTGGTTTTGATAATTATGAATTTTGATTTGTAAGCATTTTGAATAATGTAGTGAAATCAAAGCAACATTATCTCTGTATATTGTTTATGACCGGAATAAGCCCCCTGAATAGGCGGCTAGGCGGGAGCAAAAACAGGCGGTTGCTTCTTCTGGAGTCATCGCGTAAATAGCCTGCTATTTGGTCTAGGATAAGGATGCCACGCTTGGAAAAAATGGTTGAGAAACCCGGCTTGGGATTTTCTTTAACCTTTGGTACATCGAATACACATATGGAATGGCAAGAACTTTTACTTGACACATTCTTTTCTAGGAAAGTTCATTTTCCTAGGATTCATTTTTAGTTCATTTCAGTAGGGTTTTGGTGAAGGGGTGAATTTTAGACTTTCATTAAATTTAAACGTCATTTCCCTGATATTATACCATCTTATTTATCATCCATAGAATGTTTATTATTATTAATAAGAATTAAATGTGCTGCGAAAATTTCAAATTTGAAGAAATATTACTTGAATAGTTTCCTTCAGTGTATGCATATTTATTAGCATGCATATTTATTTTCTTGCTGACCGGTTTCGGATTTTCATCCATAGTTAAAGCAACAGAACATTTCAACAGAAACATTACGTTTGAAATGAACTCTCTACATGAACTTAGTGAATTTACTCTTGACGATGGATGAAAATCCGAAACCGGTTAGCAAGAAAATAAAATATGCATACTACGACGGATAAAATACCAGATAATAATATCATTCTCTCTCTCTCTCTCTCTCTTACTTCGTGTGTATGATCAAAATATCTATAAAAAAAAATTAAAACTCGCAAGAAGTTGAAACTTTGACATTCCGTTTGGTACCATCACCCGGCGTACCAAACTTGGTGTCAAAATCATCAAATGACTACTTTTTTTTTTTTTTTTTTTTTAATTTTTCATGATTTTATCGACCATGGTTCCAACGATTTTCATTCATTTTCAAATTGTGTCTATACACGCACAGATGATTATTACTTTATATTTAAAGCATTTTTCAAGGAAAATTAATACAAGTTAGAGCTAAATAAATTTATTCTTGGTTTAAAAAAAAAAAAAAATGGGTGAATTTAATAATTAAATTGTGTTAATTCCAGTTAGAGAAAGTTGTGTGAGTGTTTCACACCAGATTTTTCCTTTTATAAAGCAAATCATTCAGTAATTATTTTAAAATTAGGTCCTTTCAGATTAGTTAATCTTTTGATTTGTATAATTTTGATAGAAGTATTCTTTTTTTTATCTGTAATTCGATAAGTAATCACGAATTGGTTATGAAATTTTCATTGTAGGCAGGTTTTATTCAGTATGGATCAGGAAATTGTGAGCATTACTTAAGTTTTTATTTTACTTCTATGTATATTGACACTTCGAGAATTTTCGAGACCATGGATACATCGAAAAATGCAGCTTTACTAAAAAGGTAAACTTGATTATATAAATTTTTGTCAATTGTTATAAATAAAGATATATTTTCGAAATTTTGTTCGAAATATATGTTTTGAGATGCTTGTGACAGACGCACGGACCACTTGGGCCAGCGAATTGAGTTGGTAGGGCCACACAACAACGTACTCGGATCAATCATGAAGATATCGAAAACAAAACATTTAACATCGAGGAATAATCATATACAGGGTGTCCCAAGATATATGGATAACGACTTTTTCTCGGAAACTAAGATAGCTAGAAAAAAACGGAAAAATACGTGTCCCCGTAGTTTTTTGTTAGAAAACCAAATTTAATTTGCAAATTTGTTTTGTTGCTTCCAGAAGCGAGATACAGGTACCAACTTCATTTTTTCAAATGGGGAGGTGTGGTTTTTATTTAAGAAATAGATTCCTCTATTTTTAGTAAGAAAAATTTACTTGAATGGTTTTTTTTCTTTGAGCGATATTTTACAAGTTATGAATGATAACATGATTCCTATAAGAAATTTCAAAATGATATAATAACGGTTTTTTGATTGAATAAGAAGAAAAGTACTATTTTATTATAAATTTTACTCCTCATTAATTACAGATCTTGCTCGAACTGGCCCCCACCATTAGAGATGTATTTCTTTGGTCGTAAGGTACAATTGGCTGGAAAAAGCCTGTGTATTTATCTCTAATGGTGGGGGGACAGTTCGAGCAAGATCTGTATTTAATGAGGAGTAAAATTTATAATAAAATAGTACTTTTCTTCTTATTCAATCAAAAAACCGTTATAATATCATTTTGAAATTTCTTATAGGAATCATGTTTTCATTCATAACTTGTAAAATATCGCTCACAGAAAAAAACCGTTCAAGTAAATTTTTCTTACAAAAAATTGAGGAATCTATTTCTTAAATAAAAACCACACCTCCTCATTAGAAAAAATGAAGTTGGTGCCTGTATCTCGCTTCTCGAAGCACCAAAACAAATTTGCAAATTAAATTTGGATTTCTAACAAAAAACTACGGGGACACGTATTTTTTAGTTTTTTTCCAGCTATCTTAGTTTCCGAGAAAAAGTCGTTATCCATATACCTTGAGACACTGTATATATAGATATAAAATAGAATATAGCTATAAATTTATAGAATTCTTTAGCGGTTAGATAACACACTACGTTGTCATATCAAAGGCACTTCTTTGATAATTTTTAAGGGTGAAAAGCAAGTCTACATCCCTATACTGTATCACTGTATCTTGGAAAAGGGTACATATAAGTAGAAGCGCTCCGTCAACCATGTATGTGGTGGTTAATTATACCCAATGAATCTATAATTATGGGCTCCCCCTCCCCCCATACTCCTCAAATTTTCCTGATCATGACCTGAAATTCTCTTACCCCAAATTGCTCCCTGAATTTTTCTTGGTAGTAGGGGATACACTTTTCGTATTATGGACTTCTTCCCGAGGTGAATTTTCATGGCTTGGTGCTCATCATTATTTTCATACCGCAATTGTAGGGTCAGTTATCAGTGCCTCTTTTACTCCTTTTTTTGAATGCTATGAAAGCGGTCTCTGTGTTTATGTGTCAGCATAACTGAAAAACGGAAAATCCGAAGCAACTGAAACTTTGTATTATTAAGGGGTGGGTATTGAGTAACACTAAGCTCTTCTCTAAAGTGCCATTTCAATATATCTTACGATTTTCTGTCGTATATTAAATAAGAATTTTATTTATGGCCAAAATTTGATGAAATCGGTTTACCGGTAATATAGAACTTTTATGTTTTATATTTCGGATGCCCACATATACAGGGTGGCCCATTTAAACGGGTGTCCCACTTTTGAAATAACTCCTAAACAAAGCAAGATATCTAAAAAGTGAACAAACGTTTGTGCTCTAGTTTATGATTGTGTTAATGTTTTTTTTTAATTTTATTGCCACCGATTTAAAATGAAGAAAAATTCCGTTAATTTCACTTCAATATTTCAAACCGTTGCCGAGATATTCAACCATAAAGATTAAATTTTAGTTGTTTTTTCCCCTATTTTTCTGTTGCATAAACTAAAATTAAAAGCGGATTTTCTTATTAATTTAGAAATAAATAAGAGAGTTCAAATGCTGAAAAAACTTAAAAGCTACTTTAAAATCATAAGGGACTTAAAAATCAGGTAAAACATCATTAAAACAAAACAATTTTCCAGATTATTTACAAAAATCGATGAAATCAATATTTCCCATTTATTCAAAATGTCTTCCTCGGCTTAAACGGCACAAACGCAGTCGTTGCCCAAAGATATGAAGTTGCTAATCGTATCATGTCTGGCCGTAATTGCTAAGCAGGTTTTGGATTAAGTCTTCTCTAAGGGCTTCTGGAAATGTTGGTTCTCTGGCATAAAGTTTTTCTTTGAGATATCCCCAAAGAAAGAAATCAAGATGGGTTAATCTAGCTATCTGGAAGGCCAGCTTACCGGTCCCTGTCTCCCGATCCAGCGGTTACTGAACATCTGGCTGTTAATATTTGGTGCGGGATGGATGCAGGCAAAACTATTGGCCCTTACTTTCCGCCAGGTATACATAAATGGGCAAGAATACGCTAATTTTATTCGCCAAGAGTTACAACAGTTGTTGGAGGATGTGCCATTGAATGTCAGAACAAGAATGTGGTTCCAACAAAATGGTTGTGCCGAGCAACTGTGCCTTAGTGACGAGGAGAGAAAAGAATGAGATGTTCTGTAACCGCTGGATCGGGAAACAGGGACCGATAAGCTGGCCTTCCAGTTCGCAAGATTTAACTTCTCTTGATTTTTTCTTTAGGGATACCACATAGAAAAAATTTATAGCAACAAACTAACAACTCCAGAAGCAGTTAGAGAAGACCTAATCTAAACTTGCTTAGCAATTCTGGCAGACATGATACGCAACTTCATATCTTTGGGGAATGACTGCGCTTGTGCCGTTTAAGCCGAGGAAAACATTTTGAATAAATGGGAAATATTTATTTTATCGATTTTTGTAAATAAACTGGAAAATTGTTTTATTTGAATGATGTTTTACCAGGGACTGTATCAGGAATGCGCGAATTAGAGGAAGACCATCAGGTACAGCCAGCGCGGCAAATTTTGGAGGCCCGACAGTTGGGATGGTTTGGTCATGCTTTGAGAATAGAGGACAGGCACAAGGCCAAACAAATGCTCCATGCCAGACCCGTAGGCAAGAGAGCAAGAGGTAGACCTCGACTGAAATATGAGGAATATATTGGAAAATTCGGCCAGGCAAGAGGGGAATCTCTTACGGGGATAAGAAGGATGGCACAGGATAGGGATCGATGGAAGGGCTGGATTGGGGCTGCTTCTCCACGCCTCACGGCACAGAGGAGATAGGGAAAGAAGATGTTTTACCTGATTTTTAAGTCCTTTATGGTTTTAAAATAGCTTTTAAGTTTTATCAGCATTTGAACTCTCTTATTTATTAGAAATTAATAAGAAAATCCGCTTTTAATTTTAGTTTATGAAACAGAAAAAAATAGGGAAAAAAACGACTAAAATTTAATATTTATGGTTGAATAACTCGGCAAGGGTTTGAAATATTGAAGTGAAATTAACGGTATTTTTCTTCATTTTTTTTTTTTCAATAGTTTCCAATACAGTAGTAAAAAGTGGGGGTCAAAAGGAAGTCGCCACATTCAACCACCGATTTAAGGTGTAAGGCGGCAATAAAATTAAAAAAAACATTAACAGCATCATAAAATAGCGCGAAAATACTTGAACAAACGTTATTTTCACTTTTTAGATATCTTGCTTCGTTTAGGAGTTGCTTCAAAAGTGGTCCGTTTAAATGGGACACCCTGTATATACGAGGCATGTCCAGAAAGTAAGTGTGCTGAGTGTCTCACGGCCGGAGGGATTTTGTTTTCGACATGTTGGCTACACTATCGTGTAGCCTGATTCCTCTCCTCCGCAACGAGACC
The DNA here is from genome assembly GCA_011037195.1 of Triatoma infestans. Taxonomy (NCBI): domain Eukaryota; kingdom Metazoa; phylum Arthropoda; class Insecta; order Hemiptera; family Reduviidae; genus Triatoma; species Triatoma infestans. The sequence goes on along the minus strand of JAAEAF010012071.1, from coordinate 3,571 downwards.
GGTTCGAGGTCAGTACGTTGAGAACTGTCGACGCGAAGATACGTTTCGTGAAAAATGTCAATCCAATCTCCCGCCAAGTGTGAAATATTCAAGGTCGGGCAAGAGTTTTTGAGACGCTACAAACTCCATGGAGATGAATTTCTCCGCTCCATCATTACTGGAGATGAAACTTGGGTTGCACACTACACACCTGAAACCAAAAGGTAGTCTCAACAGTGGCGTCACACCTCTTCACCCTCCGCAAAAAAGTTCAAAACCACAATTTCAGCCAAGAAAATCATGGCATCCGTGTTTTGGGACTGTCAAGGCATTATTTTTTAATTGAATGTATGCCTCAAGGGGAGACCATCAACTCTGCAAGATACTGTGAGACCCTAAAAAAATTGCGGAGGGCGATTCATGAACAAAAGGAGAGGCATGCTGGCAAAGGGAGTCTGCCTGCTGCACGACAATGCCAGACCACACACGGCCAACGCCACGAAGGAACTGCTTGCCTCGTTTAAATGGGATGTCCTGAACCATCCCGCGCATTCCTTGACCTAGCACCTTCAGATTACTATCTCTTTACCTCCCTGAAGCTGCACATGGGTGGAAAAAGGTTTTCAAACGACGAGGAGGTGGAGAAGTGGACGAAGGGGTTGGCAGCAAAAACTACTTCGAGGAAGGCATCAAAAAATTAATACCCCGGTTCACCACCTGCATTGAGAGGAATGGTTACTATGTCGAAAATACTACATATATACTAATGTAACCAGGTAATTTTTTTGTTCAAATAAAAATTTTTGTAACCTACAAAAATTCAGTACACTTACTTACTGGACATGCCTCGTATATCAGTTAAATATAAAATTTGTAACCAGGTAATACTCGTATAAAAATAATCAATCAAGACTATGTAAATTGCAGTATGAGGAAGCCGTGTGAGTGTTTCACATCAGTGTTTTTGTTTTAGACGCTTCTCTGTCAGTGTGATTGCCGTTGGCGTGGGGGGAACCTACTCAGTGTACTGCCAACGTTTTCTGCTTTCATATGACACTGCCAAATCCTTTAATGTCGCGATTGTACCCTGATAGAACCTAAGTGGTACACCAATTTTCAGCTTTCTATGATATTCTGTATTTGAGTTATGTTGACCAAACAAACACACAAACTTCACACAGACCATTTTCTAAAAATCATCTTTACAGACTCACAGGACCTCAAAACATGTATTTCGTTCTCAATTTGGAAAATTTAGTTCGATCGCAATGCTTCTTCTTATAGCATCTAAAAGAAATCGCACATAAGTTAAAAAACTGTTCAATAAAGTTACATATCTAGTCAAACAATTTTGTTTAAACTAACAATTGTGGGCACAGATTAATTCTTACTAAAACTGTATATAGGAAGTTACAATTTGATGTGCCGCTGTGTTACTAAACACCAACCTTTCCCCTAGAATCGCCTAACATGAATTTTCCCCTGACATTCTTCCCGTATACCCGTTTTCCTCCTGGTACTTCGGGGGATCTTTCTAGACTGTACCTACTCGTTCGGGTTTACCTACCCGTTTTTACAAGAAGGGGAGGTCCCCACCATGAAGGCTTTAGTGAATGCCCGACCATAGAGACGTGGGAAGCACTCCATCCGCTTGACCCATTTAAGGGCAGGTTGAGATACGCTCAGCCAGCGCGCAGAGTGATCCCATGACGTGGTCACATTCCACTACCAGAAGCTAGAGAAGGCAGTTTCTAGCAGGCTCTGGTGAACCGCGCACACCCAGCAAATGCGCTTCCAGCAGCTGGTTGGCTCTGGGGTTAATTTTATATTGCGAGTCTCCTCCCGCTCAGCTCATGACCTCTCGGTCATTGGTGTTATTGATTAATCCACGGCCACTACGAATCCTACCTCAATTGCAATCAACTGGCTTGGAAAGTAGCTTGCGCCCGTAGTTCAGTATTTCAACTCTAAGTAGACTGATTGCACGCCCAATGGATCTAATGTCCATCTATTGATTCCTGTCCATTGCCTCAAGCACCACGAGTTTAGTTTCAGGACCCAGGTAAACTTGCAGGCAACCCCTGAAAGGGAAAGGATCATTGTGGGTGGGGTGGGTTGGGATGATTGCAACCGCAGGGTGGGCGATGGCTTCGCCACAACCCTCTGCCAAAATTTTCCCGGATAACTGTTTCAAATAAAAGTTGTAGCACATACTTTATTTGATATAAATATTTGTAGCACTTATATTCATAAGAAAACCATTGATACCATTTCGTGAAGATCGCCAAAAAAAAATCCGATTGATCGATTCAGTCCCCCAAAAAAAAACCTTATTATCGAGTCTCCTGGTAGCATATAAACGGAATTCTCAACTTTTATATTTCTCTTATTTTCTATTATCGTTATTTTTTCCGTTTATTATTTCTGTTATTATTCCTAATAAGGAGGGGAAGTATGGCTATCGTGCCAGATTTTCGAAATGGAGTTTTCACCAGATATACATCTTTTGTGGATCCTCTGAATGTTTTGGGTGTGTGTGTGTGTGTGTGTGTATGTATGCAAGCTTAAACTTGATATTCCATTTAGGCTTAATAATTTCATATATTTGGAACTTCCGTTTGCTTCGAACGGTAAATTTCATCAAGCACAGAAGCATTTCCTTTCTAGAGGTAAAATAGCAGTTAGCAAGGTGAAGAGTATATTGATTCCAAACTCTAAGGCAAATAGGAATAAATCCCGTTTAAAACTTCTGAAAGGGAAGGGATTAGCTCAGTGGTAGCGCGCTGGACTAGCAACGCGGAGATCACGGGTTCGAATCCAGCCGTGCTACCCTTAGATTTTCTCTTCCTAGGAGCCCCTACAGCTCACTGTCCGGTGATGGACAGTGTTGTCTGTAACGGGAGAACACTGTCCGGAGGCCGGCAGTGCATTGAGAAGGCTCCGGGCGCAAATGACCACAGATGTTAAGGACGCCTTAAATTTAAATAAATAAAATAAATAAAAACTTCTGAACGCTACAATTAACTCTACTGTTATGTATTCTAGTGAGATTTGGGCTTCTACCTACATGGACAGCCTTGATATAATACAGTTGCAATTTTTGAAACAAATTTATAACCTCCCAGAAAACACACCAAATGCATTTGTTCGGCTAGAATGTGGGATTTATCCACTTAAGGTGAATATATTTAAAAGTATGGTCTGTTTACTAATTAAAGTACTCGAAATGCCCCCCTAGTCGCTTGCCCTGTATTTGCCTGAATATCCCTCTTGGATTTGCATTCTAGTAACATTAATATTATCAGAGACATTTTCCGTGGTAGCCTGCTTCATTTTGTGGTCATCGACCGGTTTCGGGCGTTCGCCCATCTTCAGGATGCGTTTTTCAGACAGTGGTGACAACATAGACTTGCACAGAGCAAAGTCAGTTTTATACATTTTGTTATTATACTTGTTTTGTATAATACTAATTTTGTATTATACGTTGTTATTATACATACGAGGCATGTCCAGTAAGTAAGTGTACTGAAGCTCTCACGGCCGGAGGGATTTTGTTTTCGACATGTTGGCTACACTGTCGTGTAGCCTGATT
>JAAEAF010012070.1:0-17642 GCA_011037195.1 Triatoma infestans | reverse complement strand
CAACACACACACACGCTCAGACAATTCGCAAAAACCATTTTTTTGGACTCAGGGGTCCTCAAAACGGATATTTCCGGTCGATATCGAAAATTTGACACGGAAATTTAAGTAAAAATGAAGCAAATCTCTGTTTCCCAGACTAATTCCAATAAATTTATCAAATTCTGCATCAATTTAATAGATTTTTTTTTTAAAGTGAAAAAATTGTATTCCATGGCTCAATTTTTGAGTCACAATAGCCTTCAATTCTAAAAGGTACTAGAAAAAAGTAAATTATATCATTTGCGTTTTCATATTTCCAATTGTGATGCTATGGAATATTAATGTCATTACCAAATTTATCTTTTTAAGTAGACTAAATAAGGAATCGTAATGATTTCTGATATTCATTTATTAAAGCAGAGGATTCCCTGGTCAAACGAGACACCAGTTACCAATATTTCCAACACACAACAAACACCGTTAGGGCCTTGCAGGACTGTTGATATGCAAAGAAAAAAAATAAATAAATCAGTGAACCTTTATTAAGTTTCATGTTTTTTTTTAAAAACTCGAGGCCTTCTCTGTTCGGGATGGTGGTGGTGACTTCTACCAGATTGGGAAATTGAATGGTGGATCTGGATACCAAAAACATTTGACCATAAACAGCACAAAAAACTAAATGTAAGGAAGTCAAAATGGATTCTACAACAACCACCGCTAGGGCGTAGAGTTTAATAAGCTTTTTCACTATTTTAATTTCGAGAATTATGCCAAGCAATTTACCACCTAACCATAAACTCCACAAACAACGGAACGTAACAAAATCACAATTGATCCTTTAGGTTAGTTAGTATTGGGTTGGTTACTATTCCTTCTCGATAAGATATAAGGATGAATTATAGTTATATGTTACATTGAAGTATACATTAAAGAACAAGGAATTATGTCACTAAAATTCACTACAAACTGATTTCATTTGTAGATAATATGAAATCTATTCTCTCTTTTATTTTTTCTATTATTATTATTATTTTTATTTTTAATTTAAAATCATTTCAAGCGTAAATATAATTAATTTAAAAATCATTGAATAAGAACGGATCACGATGTTAACTTATAACAATAGTAACATAGCGTGTTGAGTTAAAGTGTACGGTTGGCAGATGGGTATTTTACTATTGAGCTAAATAAGAGAAGCGCAGCCGCCCAGTGGTGGGTACAAGCTTTAATTTCACGCTTGTGATTGTACTCAATCAGGGGTTGCTTGTCTTAAGAAGATTAAGACTAATGAATGGAGAGAGTAAGCGTCACGATGTCCCGTCACCATGTCTACATCGTAACCAACCTACTTCTACCGTCATCTTATCGCCGGCTAAGATATTGTAGTGATTATAAAAGTTAGGGGACGACAGACTCTTTAATTTAAAGACAGTATTAATTATAATTTACAATATTTCTATTAATTAAAGTACATTCATTTAGAAAGATTCAAACAATTATTTATTTTAGCCGTAATCTATTGTAAAACCATTTGCAATAACATAATCAGTTATGCATATTTGTTTCTAATTCTTCGTTATTGTGCATCATGACGCTACTTGAAGACTCATTGTGGGGACCAAAAAAAAAAATAAAAAAGAAATCTTGATATTGCGAGGGGGGAATGAAAGGCGCATGTGACAACGCTACACAGCCAATTATTTTTAGTATTTGAATCCTTCTGTAGCCGAGGGTCGTCATTAAGTAAGATTACTTCTTTCCACTGAAAAAACCACATCGCTTTTTCAGGATCGCAAATTTCAATTTATTTTCAAGCATTCCCTCGGTAGTAAAGAATTTTGCAAGATCAACTAACCTTCAAAAAGTTGTAGAAAATTTGACGTTTCTAAATTATTGCTACGAACCTGGCCGGCCTTGGAGTTTTACCTTCTCTAAGTGAGAGGAATTATTCCAATCGGACCAGATTTTCGAAATTGAGTTTTCACTTGGAAATACATGTTTTCGGGGCCCCTGAATACGAAATAAATGTTTTTAGCAAATGGTCTGTATGTGTGTTTGTGTTTTAGCTGAATATCTCCAAAACGAAAAGTCCCAGGAACCTCAAACATGTTGTTCCGTTTAGTTACTTCCACTAAATCAGCCACGAAGACTTCGAGCAAAATCCAACTTTATTGAATGGTAGTTCCAGTTTTTCGTGATTGCCTTGAAAATGGCTTTAATTTTTTTTTAATTACGTATAGTATCCAATTTCGTATAGCTTTGAGAATAGAGCGCCACATAAGGCCGCTCAGGTATACAATATGAAAACTTCCACCATTTTTATGGTTAAGCTTGTAATGTTTCAATTTTAAGTAACATTTCTGGATTAATTTTAGTATTAATTAGAATAAGAGAAAGTCGTGTGAGTGTTTCATACCAGATTTTTTCCATGTAAAAACCTGAATGCATTCACCAACTCCATGTTTCAAGCTTTCGAGAGTTATTTTGAATATGTTTTATTGTCTAGGGAACCAGAAATTGAATCTCTGTACGCTGTTCTTCCAGAGTGCAGATTCTTAGATTTGCTAATGTTGATAAGAATTGAGGTAATTTATCATGAATCAGTATTTAAATGATGTCAGGGAGTCAAGTTATGATTAATATTTGATCTAAATGTGATGGTGAGAGAATGACAGCACTTCCTATTGAATTTCTTTTATTTAATTTCAAGCGTTTATTTCAGATAAATGAGGCAAATGACTATGTGGCATAAGAGCAGCATTCTTTTACTCTGCAGGTTGCACAGAATCACAGTTTTCGCGCAGATTTTTCTATAGTTTTACTTTTTTTCTAGGATATTTAATGGCCAATCCTCAGACGAACCCTTTTTCAGACTGTCGTCATTTTTTAGTTGATATTACTTGATTACAGTTCTTTATCTCTTTAATAATAAAATATATATATTTTTTAAAGCGAGTTAGACACTGCGACTAAAGAAGCGTGGTGCCGGGATGAGACCTCTCATCCTATAGCACTTTTCCAAGTTTATAGCTCTAAGAAATTTCAGAATGTGGATAAGTTTTAGGGACGGTATTGCTATGTATATAGCAATACCGTCCCTAAAACTTATCCACGACCGTACCATGTAAGTACCACGACTCTATTGATTCTAGAATATTCATCTCCTCTCCTAACCTCTTCCTTATCTCCAAATTTCAAATTTTCTCGTTCCACGAGTATCCAGCAGAACGCCTACTCAAATGTTCATCTCTACTGACATGAGTTCCGCGCGTTACCTTTTGTTCAGTATCCAGGTAGAACCTGGACATTAACCTTGCAGAAGCTCCATACAATAAAATGCTCAGGAAGATGGAGTGAATAACAGCCTCTTTGTATCGAGCAAAAAGTTTCCCCTCCATAGCACTGGGTTCATTACACCTATTACTTTCTTTCTATTACTTATCTTTCCTTCCATATTTCTTTCCGTTCTTCCTACTCTGAAGATTCATCCTGCTCCACTATTAACCCTAATATTTGAACTGGTCCAACCTTTTAATGCATTTGCCTTCTACTTCTTCTCTTCATTCCATGTGGACAAGGTCTCTTTCTTATCGAAATTTATACCAAAAGATACCAACGTACTCTTTTATCAACTTCCTTAATAAGGATCGTCTACATCTTTCTCACTAATATGCTGGTCATTACGTAAGCAACAGGTTAGAAAATACTGGTAGTCTATAATCTTCAACCACATTTTAACACTTCTTGTTCCATTTCCTGGGATTAAAGTGAAGGTATATGTTGAAGAGAGCTGTTACCATATAGCATCTCTGATGTAATCCCTTGAATGTATGAAGCAACCATTCCAGGAGTCTTTATAACGAGCTTAGAAAGGTCTTTATAAATCTTTTCTGAAGGAGTTCTTACAAAAAAAAAAAGTGAAGAAACTAAGTTTCGAAAAATATTGCACCTTCCAGAAGGAACAGGGGTTATTGCGTTGAAATTTTATTAGCAATAAATGATATCAGTTATCATAAATGGTATCAGCAAAAAATGATAGTTAAAAAAGAAATTTTGACGGTGTCGAGAAAGTAAGGAATAAGTCAATTTTTTCACTTTTTGGATTTCATTTGAAATAAGTCTATTGTGCCTTTCTCCATCGAGTACAAAATGAAAAATAATTCCAAAGGCACAAGAAAACATATTTAAAGTATTTGTGCAAAACGGAACAAGTTCTGCTACTCAGATGTTGTTCAAAACTCAAAACTAGGGTATTTTGACTTGTTCCCTTTTTCCTCGGTACCGTCCATTTATTAAATGTGTTACGTCATAAAACGTTCTCAACTTTAGGGAGCATGCTTCGAATGGTGTTATCAATGTGCAACTCTTGTTGTAGATCCTTCTAATCGGCGCTTAATTTTTTGTAAGTAGATATTAGCCTCGTACATAGCTACAACTCTCCTCCTTTCAATGACGGAAAACTGGGTTAAACTTCCGGCAATGAAGGGATTCCAAGACTCTTTATTCTCTTAAACAGTAGTATTGACTACTTGCGCCAATTTTTTAATATATTCTTGCAAACGAAGTTTATTTTGATAAATAAAACCTTTCCAAGAACTAAATAAATTTGTTTAGCAATGTGATCTTTATATAATAAAGTGTTTTACATCTGAATAACTGTGAAACGTCCAGTCGAACTTTATCACTTGTCTTGCACTTCATCCCTTGGAGGTGCATTTCTAGGCTTTTAGTGTATTTAAATATAGTTTTACTTGAACTTCTATAGCGAAAATCATAAAACTGTGACGGCAGCAAAAGCTGAAGTGGTTGACGTTACACTAGATACTTCTCCATAGAAAGAAATAGATGATCATTAACTAAACAATTTAATCATTGAAATTACTTTTCAAATTGCATTACCAATACTTTTAACTTATAAAAACTTTATACAGTGAGTAACACATAATCGTAATACAATTGTATTGGAACCAGCTTTAACTCCATTAAGTTTCAGATGAGGGTTAACTATAAAAGTTAACACCACAAGTGTAACAAATTCAATCCACTTTTGACAGATTTTTCTTTCTTTTTTTTTTCGTTTAACGATTGGTTGGAAGCAGAGATCCGTATAATATATCTGAAAGGGTTTCATTCTCACTGGATCCTTACATCACATTCACTATGCAGTACATTGAGGGTGTTTGTCAGAAATGAGGGGGGCGGTAGTGTGGTGGTAGTAAAGGCGGCGTTTTCCGTTTCAAATGTCACCAGCCTGAACAGTTCCTATTGTGATGATGTCGTTCTATCCATCTGTCCGACAGATTCAATCAACGACTTCTCTAAAAATGTTCTTGTCTTTTTCTCTATGTTAGTGAAACAAAAACGGAACTTCTCTTAGTCAGGTTTGTCTCATCATTTACATAATCGTTCAACCAATCGTAACTCTTCATCATCATCTACTTCTTCTTCTTCTTCTTCTTCTTACAAAGCATTACCATTCCATCCATATTAACTATGATTTAATACTGTAGAGACAGTTTTTATCTTTCGTTTCATTTAAACTATTTCAAATGTCCATTCAAAGAAATACTTAAAAAAAACATCAGGATAATAAGTTAAAGAGAAAGCAATACAAACATCTACACAACAAAATAAAAACAAATACACTCACACACACATACGACTTTCCCTTACTGTAACTTACAAAGTTAAAATTGACAAACTTGGACATTTTACTAAAGTTTATCTGGCTTCAATATTAAAATTATCAGATAAGATTAGATTCTGTGGGGAATTGGCTATCAAGCCTACACCACTGCGACCACCATGGGTCTATTGTGACACTCACGACCTAGGGCAGCCCCCAACCCTGCCCTAGACGGACTTTGGGCTGCAAGAGGGGAGATCCTTGAGTGATCAGAGGAGCACCCACACCTAGAGCACACTCTCGAGACCTGTCTGCTTAATAAGACTGTACAGTCCCGGGAGTGGATCCCGCGTGAAACTTTCCAGCGCCAGCCTCTCCTCATCAAAGAGGCAAAGCCTTAGCCAAACAAGCCCCTCAATTAAATATTATTAATAATACATTTTTTTTTTTTTTGTTATTCATCCAAATTCTCTCTACTTCTCGTTGATTAGCCTTCTATCAATGAGGTAACTTTACTAAACAAACTAACAGAACTTTACAAGAATCTTTCTAAAAAATGAAACGTGAATGGAGGCATTTTTAAAATATCTGGCGTGAAACACTCATACGACAATCTTTTTACTGCTGTTAATACAATGAATAATAATAACAAAATGAATAAATGAATAGAAATGACAAATTTTATCTTACACACATAAACTGGTAGTGGTGGAACAAGAAACTACCCAGCTAGATATATAAGTGGTTACTCTGTAGTCCTGAAAAGAGCGTCAATTTCATTGAACACGCACCAAATAACATTTGAAATTTAACGTCACAATTTCCGCAGAACTACCTAAACTTTGGGGGGGGGGGCAAAATGTTACATATAAAAGCGATGAAGTGATGTTACATATAAAATTCAGACAGTTCCTCCCTAATTGTTAATAACAAGGCTTCCTTCTAAATATTCTCCAATAATATTCCAGTTCGAAATATTATTATTACAATGGTGCAACAATACAAAATAGATTAGAGTATCATCAACAATGCTGTTCCAATCAGCTCTGTCTCCAACTATCTTTCTTCATATTCTCGTATCGATTCTAGAGAGATTATTTCTGATATCAGCCCACAAATCATCGTGCTATCTCTTTCAAGGTCTACATTTTTGGTTTCCCAAAAAGAAGTTTTTCTTTTTCGGAATTTGCACACGCTTCAATTCTCCGGTATTGACGCAGGCACTTCAATCCAACTTGTTTTACACTGGGTGCAATGTTTACATTCCTGTAGAACAGTTAAAATTTAGTTTCACAGAACTTTACACTCTTAAGCAGCCCATTAAAGTATTTTGTCAAGACTCTTATGCTCGGAGTCTTATTTGCCTGCTATACAGCTGCATTGGAGAATACTATTTTGGAAGCCAATGAAACAAAGCATGCTGCTTTGTCTCTAATTCGATGGATTTTCAAAAGTGAACCAATTTTGCTTCGCAGATGTTTTTTTACATACAAGTCCAAAATATTTAATAAGAAATCATGGATCATTGATTAAAAAATCTTGAATGGTGAATACTTCATCTCTTTATATTCCTAAGGTGGATGAAATAAACCTTGTTTGGTAAGTAATTAAAAATCCGTAATAAAATTTCTAGATTTTTGTGAATTTTAAATTAACATAGTTAAACGATGAAAATATTTTGTTAAGTCCACGTTGTGATTGAATTATTCACACTACGTCGTGATCACAATGCTTCACCTTACATACTTTATTATAGTGATAGTTTATTCTGAAGCTTGTACCACGCCTCATTTATCAAAAGGTGTGAAGTAACACTCGAGATATATGATTATAAACATTGAATTCAATTTTTTTCTCCTCCTATTTCTGAAGCGGGCACATTTAGTATGTACGAGCACCTGGTGAACAAATGGAGATAACGAGTATACGTGAAGTTCATTTTATAGTACTATATATTCATTGCACTAGAAATGGAGGGACCAAAAGAAATATTAACTAAATGATCCAAGATTTTTTTTATATTATACGTAGCCTTGCATATTATAACAAGTTTGACAATGTTAAACATTTTGGATTATGGTATCCTTTATTGTTCTATCAAACTTCTATAACAATGGAAGAGTACCGTCTTAAGGACCTAGCCCGCATCTCAGAGTATCGAGTGACCATTAGTGAAATGTTTAGTTATTCCCTGCCACAGTAGGGTGCATTATCCTTACAAAATACTCTCTTCCTTCCCCTTTAGCATACTTATATATATATAATGTATATATTCTAGCTTTCAAAGTTGCAACGGCCTTCTCTACTTGACCATCAGCTGTTTTTGTGATGGTCATTTCTGTAACACGATACACCCGTATTCTCACATATTATTTGTTGTAAAGTTTTGAACACAGCTTGATATCCATTCTATAAGAGAATGAATTGGTCAGTTTACGCTATTTAATAAATTGTTAGGAAGGGTACTAATTTCCTTTTTATTGAATATTACAGGGCTTAAGTGGCAATTCTTTGGTCAATATAGCAGTTGTCACACCCTTTCATAATAATAACAAATATCTTCTTACATCACATATAACATATCTAAACAATTACAAACTTGGTTATATCCGGTTGAAAAATCTCTTCACTGTATCTACTGTATCACAACTATTAAGTATATTATAGATTGTAGATATATGAATATATTTAAGGGAAATTATTTAAATTATTTTAAACAAATTGATAATTTAATTAAATAAAAGTGAAAACATAGGTATTAACGGAAGTTCTCTTGTTGTATCAGAGATATTTTCCGAGATAGTCTGCTACTTTTTGTGGCTATCGACCGGTTTCGAGCGTTCGCCCATCGTCAGGATGTTTTTGTCAAACAGTGTAATAATATAGACTTGCACAGAGCAAATACAGTTGTTACACAAATCATGGAAAATATTTCTGATGCTTTCCAGCTCTGCGGAACCAAACACACCTTCTCTTGTTGTCCTTGCATCGTAGAGTTTGTGTGAATCGCCAAGATTATGGTTGTTTTGGCTCAATTAAAAATATAAATACATTTCCGCTTAATTTTATTGATTTATGACTGTGGGAGATTTTTGAAATTACAGATTTAGGACCACTTTGAATAATTGTAAATGTTTTAAAACTTTCACCTAATTTTTCCGATTTCGGGATTGATCTATGTTGATCTACCAATGCTGAAAAATATTGGGTATGCTACAATTAGTAGTTGATCTACTAGGGAATTTCAGAATTATGGGGCGATGTGCTAACCATAACGGCTCCAAGTAAAAATCGTTGTCTGGGAGACCTTAGCCGTTTATGGTTTGTGCAATGACAGGTCAAATTTGGCCGTAGATAATAATAAAGTGCAGATAGACAGATAGCTGAGAGGGTCCAAAGAAGAAACATTTTTTTTCTTAAATGTCGAAAAATAAACTTTTAAGACTGCTAAAGAAAGAAGTGTCTTATTGTTGGCCTCTGCCAACTATCTTTGTACTTGCTGTAGATTTCTAGACTTTGTCTATAAGTTTTTTTTTTTTATATGTGTTATTGAGAAAAATCACATGTAAGTACTAAATAAAAGGAAGAGTTCTTGTCTTTATGGCATGTGGTGCCTGAAGCATTTGTGACGTGTTCTGAATAGTAATTATTTGTCTATCAAAATTGAGGCAAAAAAAAAAAAAGATTTTCAAAGAATTACATTTTTTTTTGGAGGGAACACAGGGGACTTGGGTATGAGAATCTGGAAAAAAATGATATTTGAAAAAAGTAAAAGATACAAATTGGTTATAGGGCCACAAATTTCCACGTTATTGAATGCAACAGGATTTAAGATGTGCAAATTCACTGGACAATATCGCATTTGTTATACACTCATGATACATGTTAATTATAATTATATAACTTCAAAAACAAGGATCATCAACCATCTGTACAGAAGTTTGAAGTAGTGAGAGAACTTGAATAATTAATTATGTATAGTTAAATAATTCATTTACGGATTAAGACGTATGTTCCGTTAAAAGTCATCAAATAGCTTAATAAAATTTTTAAAATTTGTTATAAAAAAATATTAGGTCATAAATAATTTGGTGACTAAGTTTTGCTCGGGCATTTTTGAGGTATTTTTTTGTTTTAAATATAACGTAATATTTAGAGAAAAATGAGTCTGTATGGCGCCAGAAAGTCTACATTAACGCCCGACCTGAGTATAATGGAAATTTGAATAGTTTTCTATAACTGTTTCCCGAAAAATAAACTCATTGATAGCTTTTCTTTTGTTAAATAGATAATATCAATCAATATGTGGAATAAGGGCTGTTTACTGTAAATGTTTATATAGATTGTACAGTCCATTTACAGAAATAGATAACAACCACCCTTACAACTGATCTAGAAACTCCATATAAAAAAGAAGCGATAAGATCTTTTTTGTGATAAAATCTGTCTCTATAGATAGTCTACATCGGCCAATGTAACAAAAAAAAAAAAATTCTTAAAGCGTAGTAACTGAAGTGAGTATGAATGTCATATGATACATGGAATTTGAAAACATCCATACAGTTTAAATACTATATTTTAAGAAAAATTAATAACTATCACATAACTTTCTCTTAATGCAATTTCCATTTTCGAATCGTCAACATTTTCATCGAACTTGAATTTATATTTAATTTACAAATATGTCAAAGATCGTACAATTTAAAGAAATAACATTTTTTTGTATACGTTATTATAACTCCTAAAAAACTGGTAAAATGAATTTCTAAAGTTATAAAAAATCCATACATGGATTTGATATAATGTGTTTGAAGGAAATGTTGGAGTTATTTTTGGGAATTTTGGGAAAACCATTTTAGAGTGGAACTTCGTAGTTAACGGATTTTTGAAAAAATCTTATCGTGGTGGAGATACTTAATGAAATTCTTATTTGAACTTGCTGAAATTTTATTGTTTTTCTGAGATATGCTACCCTCACAAACACCCAGACACTAGTAAAAGGAAAGTCGAAAGTTCACACCGTACTGCCTTTTTTGTTTATTGGGGGAAATTATTATTACATAATAATCATTACACCAGTAATGATTGCTAATTCCACATTGTCTGTTGTTCTCCATGAAAAGGGTCATCAAAGGTTGAACTAAATGAATTTAGTTACGTAGTTATGATGTTGCACAAATTCCGTTAATCTGTTCCTTTGAAAACCGTTATGCTAGTGCTAGTTGCGATTGTTCAATGCTATAAAGAAATAAATAATTAAACTATTCCATTTGGCTACTGGCAATTCTTATTATAGTAATTTTGATTTATCAGACCAATTATTGATATAAACATTTAAACAATAACACAAACAAACGCAAAAAAAGACAAACAAAAATATTAAATAAGAAAAATAAATTCATTGAAATTGTTTACGTCATACTGTAAGAAAGAAAATATATAGCAGAGTGAGTTTATGCTGATGATGTGGCACTGGCGAGATATCTCAATATTCCTATCTAGTAGCGACTAGCGATAGAGGGCAGACAGGAAGGTTGGCTCGTTATATTTTACTGTTATTAGCGTTTCTTGGCTGGTTCACACTCGGTTAGCTGTCTTCACATCTTCATCTAGAGCAAGCCCACTCGAGCGTGACGTAAAGCAAACACCCATCCAGTACTAGGAGCCACCACTTAGTGTTCACTTGCCAATACACCCCGTCATCATCTCCTAAGCTAAACCATTCTTCCACCCATTCCTCACCAGCTAGCAACAGCATGGTTGGCAGGTTGGTGGTGGTAAAATGTGTTAGTGTAGAGCAATATCCCTCTCACCATAACTATATATATATATATATATATATATATCCCTGGTTGCCACTCTCTATTGTCTGCTACAACCAAGTTCTGCCACTAAAAGCGTCTGTTTGTCGCAAACCGTCCTCTTGCTTTCTAACTGCTCAGTTCTACTCACTCTTATAAATCCCCCCATCTATTCCATTCACATTGGACCTGCGTAAATATGAATAAAGCCTTTTCTCATCCACGTGAAAGGGATATACTCCTCTTCTAGAATTATTGCCGGAAGTGGATCTGGCCAGATTGTGAGACGCTCACAAATTACTTCTATTGTCGTATCCTTTTTCCCTTCCTTTTCTATAACTTTCTCTGTGTTGGATTTAATGGATACAAAGTTCAAAAAAGCACCACAATACAAAGAGAATTCTCTTTTTCAAAGTTATTTACTTTAAAAATATTAGAACTGCTTTTATCCTGGTTTTCATCATTTGATTGTTAAACATTTCCTTTTTATTTATAATATTAAACATTTCATTTAAATATATCAAAATTTTAAAGATTATCAATATTTTTTGATTATTTTTTTATATATTCTTTAAAAAAATGCGCGTAAATAAATCTTCAGCCACTATTTATCGTTTACACCTCAGAAACCTAGGCTTCAAGATAGTTGAGCGATTAGAGCAGTGGTCAGCAAAGCTAAGGTTTATCGTGTTTCTGAGTTCGATTCCCCAGTCATATCCTTGGATTTTATTTTTATGAGTTAAATATGAGTGATATAAAGTTTTTTGTTATATACCTCTGTCCATGACCATTGATCGGATCAGTAGTTGGTTATAATCTCCCCTAGATAACAAAGCATTAATTTTCTTCTTTTTTCTCACATGTACAACCTTACAAGGTCAGCTACCATTTCTCTTCAGTTTATTATTAAAATTTAAAAATTCAGAAATAATTCCCGATGATTAAGTCACACAAACAAAAGGAGCCAGAATTTTTAAGTCCCATGCAGAAAATTTATTTTCCAAAATTGTAACAAAATTTACATAAAAATTTTTTTTTTTCAATTTAATACTTCTCTTTTATATATATTTTATACGTCAATCAACTATGACGTAGCTGTTATAACAGAATTATTTCAATAAATTAAGAAGTTATAAGTTATTATAATACTAGTATTACTATGCTATCTTATCAACGCCCTTTTGATTTTCCATGCTATTGGTGCTTAAATGAACATTCTTCCCTCCTTAAGCCTGTTCCCGTACGGTACTAAGGGATCTTTTTAGACCGTGCCGACTCTCGCGGGTATACCGGTCCCCCGTTGCAAGCAACGGGATCGTTTAACAAGAGAAGGCTGTCACTACTAGTGGGTGGCTGTAGTGCAAGGCCTCTCACTGGCAGAGGTGCCCCCCCCGGGCACACCCCTGCTTGACCCATTTAAGGGCAGGTTGAGAACGCTCAACCAGCGCGCAAAGTGATCACACGAAGATCACACTTCACTCCCAGAAGCTTGAGAAGGCAAACTCTAGCAGGCTCTGGTAAACCGCGCACACCCAGCAAATGCGCTACCAACTTACGGGCTGGTTCCGGGGTTCCATTTTATATAGCGAGTCTCCTCCCGCTCAACTCATGACTGCAGTCCTTGGAGCTGCTGTTTAAACCACGACCACTACGAATCCTACCTCAATTGCAAGCAATTGGCTCGGATAGTAGCTTGCGCCCGTAGTTCAGTGTTTCAACTCTAACGAGCTAGCGTGACTGATCGCACGCCCGATGGAAGTGCCGGTCCATCTACTGACTCCTGTCCATTGCCTGAAGAACAGGGGTGTCAGTAACCCAGGATACTTACAGACAACCCTGCAAGGGGAAAGGATCAGGATGGGTTGGGGAGAGGGAATCCCCAACCTGGAGAGCCAGAGGCTGATTGCACCCCGTAGGGTGGACGATGGAGGCGCCACAGACCAACGCCTTTGTGTTTCTAGAAGTATGCAGTTCTGAGGTACTTCTAGATTTTTAGTATCCGCACATTGGATTAGAGCATGTTTTATCAGTAAAAATACGTCAGTTCCTGTGCATTGTCTCCCTTGTAGTCGCCTTTTACGACAGGCAGGGCATACCGTAGGCCTATTCTAATTCCCGGGACCTACACGGCCATGCTTAAATGAACAATTATCCTATTACAATGTTGATCTTCGATAGATTTTTTCATTTCCAGATAACAAAATAATAATTAACTAATCCAAAATAACACCGCCGTTAGAAAGTTAGAGGCAGGTCACTTAACTTTTAAAATACACTTGAAAAAGTTACTTTAATGAGGAAGATTCTTCTCGACCGTTCTTAAAAGATGGATGAGGATAGTGAGATTCGGTCTTTTTAAAGATAAAAAAAGAACTTATATTTTTGCCAACGTTTCGACAAATATATTGTCTTTATCAAGGCATAAAAATAGGAAATGTTACAACTTCAAAACATGACAACTTTACATTATATTTTGAAGTTTAACATTTCTTATTTTTATACCTTGATAAAGACCTTGATATCTGTCGAAACGTTGGCAAAAATATAAGTTTTTTTTTTTATATTTTTAAAAAGACCGAATCTCACTAACCTCATCTCATCCATCATTACTTTAATGTATTTCTTGACTATTTATTATTAAAATCACTGATAATTATATACTTTTTATTCGATAAGTTTCCTCCATAATTTTTTTATTTCTGCCGTTCAGATTTTAGGCATTCGGTTTTATCAATTTGCGAAGAATATCAGTTTTCTTAAATATTGGTTACCCAGCAAGGCAACTTTATAGAATAAGTTTCGAGTTTTTTGGAATTTTCTCGAAAACGACAAGGATGCAGAAGGCTAGCTCACATCCCTGAACAAACATCGAAACCATCTGACTTGTCTTGGTCTTTTATGGAGGGTTCTCGGCCAAAGTTGTCGCTTTTTACCAGCTAAGTGAAATGATTAGGACTAATATAGTCAATAATGAAAGTCCAAAAAATATTATTGCTTACTGGGACTTTTTTTTTCTATATATAATAGTAATTACACAAAGTAAAAGAGTAAAAAAAAAACTAAATATTTTTCCCAGCTTACTTCCATATTTCCCGTCCATCCAATTAACTGGACATAGACTTACTTCATCCAGAAGAGCTGAATATAAAAGCATATTTCCTTTTGAGAAATGGTCAAGTAATGATGTGTCTAATGATGGGCCAGCCCTTTGGCAAAGAAATGAAAAGGGATATATTTATATAGAGCCAAGATGAAGAAGAATAAAGACATGGTCACGTACGTTAGAACACACACACACACACATACATACATTCTAAACACTAAAGAATGGACTGAGAACTTTGTTAGCGACACCCTGTTGCGAGCAATGATTATCTATAGAAGTTTTCCCCTCTACTTGTAATATACTGATCCATGTTCAAGTGGCAGATTCTTTTCTCCATCAACAAGACACCTGCCGCTTCCACTTCAAAAATGTTCTTCTTCTTTTTTCTTGTTTACTTCCATTCAATATCTGTATGATGGTACATTATATTAACACATATTTAAAACTGTCTGTACAATTATATTAAACTATAATCATGTCCGTAACTATTTGGAGGACAGACTTGGTTGGTAAAAACACAGGACTGGATTTGTTATTTAATGCATATTGTATATAAAATAGCTGTGGATGTTGTCCAAACTATGTGGTAACATAGACTTGCACAGAGCAAATTTATTTGATACACTTTTTGCTCTGTGCCTTAATGTTACCAAACATTGTGCTGGTATGCATTGGCATAATGAATGCAAGCAAAAATTCCAAGTAGTACATCGCGGCGAAAAAGGAACGTAGTTTCAGAACCACCGTCGCCGAGAAAGTTCTGTCAAGGCGACCACTGGAATCGCAAACGTAAATATTGAGATGGTGGTGGGGATAGATGTGTTTAGCATCTATTGCAAGTTGTATTCTAAGTATGTTCAGAGTCTTCTATAGAGAATCTCAGGATGTTTTGCCTCTGTTTTAGCAAAACATCCTGATGATGGGCGAACGCCCGAAACCATCTATGACCACAAAAAAAAACTGGCCATCATGGAAGATAACTCTGATGCTTTCCAGCTATGCTGACCCAACACAATAACTAATCCTATTTTACTATAAAACATGATTTTTAATTACTTCACAATTGGAATCATAATAATCACTTAACTAAAAAAAAAAAAAAAAATTATGCTTTTTCTAGAAACTTCCTCCACCCTTCTTCATGTATTTACTTTAAATTTGCATTTCAGATATATTACTAAAGTTATTAAACTCCCACAACATCGATTTTCTCGAATCGTAGCGCTGGAAGTTGTTAAGAAAAAAGTATTCTGGTTTAAACATTGGGTGTTCTTGGCTGAAAAATATTCTTGCGAGTTTGATTCAGGGTTGGATAGTTTTGACAAGTGGCAAGGTCAGTTGTCGACCATAGTGCAATGTTTGAGAATGAGGCATTATGAGGAATGTGAACAGAGAGCCCGTCAGTCTATCCGGTTGTCCTTGTATAGAGATTTAAATTACTCTTTAGACGTTTTAAATTTAGAGTCTAGCACAGTGGAAGTTTCACTCGCGGATTTGGGTTGGTTTTTTAAGTTACGATGTGAATTGCTTTATTTAAATTATAACCCTTGGTTCGAAAGAGAGCCTCGTTGCTGCTCTTTGTGTAATCTCCGCGTGAGGGAGGATATATTCCACTTTTTGGGGGTTTGTCCGATACTTTCCGAATTCGATATCCCTATTTAGGTGCAAAAACATTATCAAAAGATCAGTTAGTTCAGCTTCTTAATGGGCACAATTTTATGAGCCTTATTAAATTTGCGCAGCAATCTTGGATTTATCGCCAAAATTTAGTTAAAGAATTTAACTTTACTTAGTTTCTATTATTTAGTATTCTTATTTTTTTTTTCTCTTATGTAATATCAATTAAAGTTTTAATTTTATTTAATTAACTAATATGATGGTTTCTATTGTTGTGTTAGATAACTTTTATCTTCATTCTGTAATTTTTATTTTTAATCACAAGCATTAGCTATGTACATTTGAATTATTATAAAATAACATAGGTATTTTCATAATATTATTCATTTTGTGATTATCTTTGAGCGATTATCATTTTTGTTTGTCAAGTATTTCATGTTATTATTATTATTATTATTATTATTATTATTACTTTCTTCTTTTTTTTTTATTTAGTTATTATTTTATTTTTTCTTCCTCATTATCAACCTCCGGCAGACGGTTTTACCATGCCGTAGAATGTCAAGAATGTATTTTTGTAGTTACTTTGTCATTATGAAATAAAACATTATTATTATTATTATCACTTAACTATCCATAACATGCAGGTGATGGAATATTGGTAGATAAAAATAACACAATGGAGGGAAGCTTAAAGTTGTAAAAACTGCAAAATACATTGGCAGATTTATGCTAAAATTATATTCTGAAGTAACTAACTTGAACTAACCGTGGCCCCGACGGTTTTCTTCAATTTGGAATTCTAGCAATACTACCAAAATGTATGTCAATATTAATAGGTAGTAGAACCTTACATTGTACTGAAATGATACTTTAGAGGATAGCTTAACTTTGGCTGTTACCTCAGAAATCTCCAAAATCAATGTACCCTTATCTGTTTAGATAGGATGCGATGTTTAAAAAAAAAACGTTAGAGAGCCGTTTCGATAAAATTGCGAAAAACTGGAAAACCATTGAGTAAAGTTACACTTTTGATTGATGATCTTTGACCAAAACCTTATTTGCAATGTTGGCATCTAAACGGAAGTCGGTTGACTCCTTTTGCAGAAGTTGACTCCCGGTTGGTTTGCAGTGTTGAAATCTAAACGCAAGTTTAAGTTTCATGCGATATTTTTGTCTTTGAGATATTTTGTTCACACACACACACACAAACACACACACCGTGTCTGATCTATACGATGGCACTTGCTATATATACGAGGCATGTCCAGTAAGTAAGTGTACTGAGGCTCTCACGGCCGGAGGGATTTTGTGTTCGACATGTTGGCTACACTGTCGTATAGCCTGATTCCTCCCCTCCGCAACGAGACCGGTTTGAGGTAAGTACGTTGAGAACTGTCGAAGCGACAATATGTTTCGTGAAAAATATCAATCCAATCTCCCGCCAAGTGTGAAATACGCGGCATCATCCGTTATCTTGTTTGTAAGGGAAAAACTCCGGTTGAGGTTT
>JAAEAF010012068.1:0-14261 GCA_011037195.1 Triatoma infestans | reverse complement strand
GGGTGGTCTTCATGGCCCCCGTGGAATCCAGGCCGATGCTCGCCTTTGGATCCCACCAAGCCTTTCCACCGCCCCCTTCTGCAACGTTTTGGTCCACCAAACTACCGACCCATATGTAACCATGGGTCTGATAATCCTGGTGTAGATCCATAGTGACAAACTTGGGCGCAACCCCCAGTTTCTCCCACAAAGCCGTCTGCACCTATTAAATGACGCATCGGCTATGTGAGAAATTTTGTCAATGTGTTGATTCCAAGTGAGTCTTCGGTCGAAAGTGACACCAAATGGAATCGGGGTGTGCCCATGTAATGGAGGCCTAAGGCCTTCCAACTTGTGGCGCAATGTGAAAGGAACTATTATGGCTTTGTGGGGGTTTATGGACAAGTCCTCCTCCTCCCTACACCAGTTCCTAACCAGGTTTAGAGCTGCTTGGACCCGCTCTGTAATCGTGGTGGGGAATTTGCCTCTTACCACGATCGCCAAATCATCTGCGTAGCCTAGACATTCAAAGCCATCCGCAGATAGTTGTGGAGGAGGTCATCAACGACCAAAGTCCACATCAGAGGGGACAAAACCCCTACCTGTGGACACCACCCCCCTACTTTTACCCTAAGGGTGGTCTGGCCTATTGTCGAAATGTTAATTCGATTACTTAGGCCAGACTCCATCCAGCCGCATAACACTGCTGGTACTCCTCTTTTATGGAGAGAGTTGATGACCGAGGTGCGCGAGACATTATTGAATGCGCCAAAAAGGTGGCTACCGCAATTTCCTTATCCTCCAAGGATTTTGATAGCAGCCTGTTAAGATCATCCAGTGCGGCCTCAGCCGACCTACCTGGTTGATAAGCGTATTGGCGGGCACTTAGGGGGTTTGCACACAAGACCTCATCCCTAATATATCTGTCCACCAACCTTTCCAGAGCTTTGCTCAGGAAAGAGGTTAGGCTAATCGGCCTATACGAGCCTGGCGTGAGGTCAGACACTCTACCCACCTTGGGGAGGTAGATCACCTTGACCTCACGCCACGGTACCGGCGTATATCTTCGGGCTATGCATGCCCTAAAGATTCTGCACAGGTATGGTAAAGAATATCTAGTCCTTTTTGTAGAAGGACCGGGTAAATCCCATCCGTCCCAGGCGATTTGAAAGGTAGGGATTTGTTGATGGCCCACCTGACTTTGCTTGGCCTGGTTATGAGAGTGGCGAGTTTCCAGGCCTCTGGGGAAGGTCTAATGAGCCTTTCCCCAGGGATCCCCGCTACCTCTGGGCCTGAAAGTCGGGATGAGCCTGGAAAGTGCGTCTCCGCGAGGAGCTCTAAGCTTTCCTCATGTAGTTGGCTGGGGTAAGTGCAGTATACAAAAAAAGAAAAGTTGCAGAAAGGCGATAAGATTAGAGAAATGAATATTAGTATGTGATTAGGACTCTAATATACGGATAATTTTTAAGTGACCAAGAAAGAAAATAACAGTATCAAGATATGCTCTTTATTCTCTTCTATATACTAAATAATTATAAATGGTATATATAATATAATAAAACTTATTTTATAAAACAAAAAATCTGTTGTGAAACACTCACACGATTTTCTCTTACTGCAGTTTACAGAAGTGAAGCTAACAAATTTTCTTCAAACTTATAATTTTTACCAAATATTTACTTGTTTCAACTTTATATCATTGGGGGAGTCTGAACTTAATAAAGTGCCATGTTTGAGGAAAGCGTAACTTCCCCCTCTCGCCTTAAACTTCTTTAAATGAACTTTCTCGGGTAAAAGTATAAAACAAAACTTATAGATTCCCGTATTCATAGTTAGTATATCAAATTTCAAGAACTCCGGCGCTGTTTTTATGGCGAAAACGAAGAAAATTGAAAAAACTGTTCAGTAAAAAACCACTTCCGGTCAATCTCGGAATTTTTCTTCAAACTCAGAATTGTAGTTGATATACCAAGTTTAAAGAAAATCGTTGGAGCCATTTTTGAGAAAATCGCAAAAACGTTAAAAAAAACAACTAGTAAAGTAGTACTTCCTGTTGAGGAATAATGACAGATGACCCACTGTCGGATCCCATGGTGATAACTTGATGGAATATCAAGTTCGAACTTCCTACGATTTTTTTTGGTTTTGAGCTTTGCAGTTCACATACACACACACACACACACACACAGACCATTTGCTAAAAAACACTCTTTTTTGGACTCAGGGGACCTCAAAACGGATATTTCCGGTGAAAACTCAATATCGAAAATTTGACACGATTACAATACTTCCTCATACTAGGAGTAAGAGAAAGTAAAAATAAATAAATGAATTTTATCCCGTCTTCCTTAGCACCGCAAATCCAAAAGATCCCAACAACGTAAATTATTTCTTTATAATAATAGAGCATTATTATTATATAAAAATATAGCTTAAAATTTATTGGAGCGCTCAGAAGCTGAAAATAAATTATATTTAAAAAAAAGTTAAAAAATAATTGTTAAAAACTAATTTTATTCTGTATGTACCACAGTATTACATATTACATACACTTACTAAACTCACTCATAATAAATTACAATTGAAATTTATAATTTAAATTAAATAAAATCAAAGATTACAATAATTTTTCTAAGTCAAGTCTGTTTATGAACTTAATAAAGATTTTACACAATTCGCTGTAGTCATCAAATTGAGTTTATTCGGCAGCCATTGCAAACCTCTGGTAGTTATTTCCTGAATGAAAAAAGCACGCTCTCCTTCAAAAAGTTGGCATTCCAACAAGACGTGATGCCATGTTTGCCAAGTCACATTGTCACACTTACAATGTGTATTACTCAGCTAATATGTTAAATCTATACAGGTATGCTTTTATTCTTCCGTGACCTGATAAAATCTGAGTAAGTTTGGTGAAGTTGGCTCTCCTCCTGTCGGTTACTCTGGGGAAGAATTCTTTGGTTGATGACCCGTTCTCACAGGCTGACCAAGCCTGCTCCCATGCCTCTATACTCTCTCTTCCTAAAATAAAGTCATCTTATGTTTTTGGAGATGACGTGAAGGACAGTGGAATACTTAAATCTTCAGATGCTTCCTTTGCCAAACTGTCCGCTCGTTCATTACCAACCTCTCCTATATGTGCCTTAACCTTATTAAATACAACGTCATAATGAAGTCGCTCGAGACGAAAAACCGAATCACGAATTCTCTCTACAAGTGCATATGATTGGTACTATTTACTATTGAATAAAGAGAAAATTGGTTTCAGTTCTAACAATAATTGATCTTGTAAATTTATTACCTTCGTAATTTTTGTGGGTAAGATGAGATGTACTATTTCTAGTGTTGGTGTGAAATTGTAGGTGCCATTTCAGAGAATTAGCAATCGCCAGCAACTCGGCCTGATTATTCGAGCCTGCCCGGCCACTCGGTCTATTCTGCTGCCATTTCAACTCCATTTCAGTAAACGACAAAAGCGGAACCTACTTCTCCATCTTTCCTGCTTCCATCCCTATAGATTATCATTGCCTGCCATGGCAATCCTCGATTACTTGGATCTTAGGTACCAGCCTAGGATGCATCCATAATGATGGCTTAATTAGTTTTTCTACAGCTATATGATGTTGCTCCTGTTCACCGTCCATCATTGTAACATGATTTGTATGCATTTCTTAACGTTTACTTCAGTAGGGATGGCATTAGCAATAATGTAAGTTGCTTCTTAGGAAATCGTACGAAATCCTTTATCACTCTTAGCAAGAGTAGCCTCTGCATTCTACGAAGTTTATTAATATTGTATAACACTGAGCCACACTGGTAATGCATATGTGAGCAAAGGTATCAGTGCGCCATCATCCATAATTTGCAGTGCTCCGGAGCTAATCCCCCAATAGACTTTCGCAGAACGTGACAATATGTTAATTAACTGTAGACTTTTTTTAGAAATATATTGAATGTGATTGTTCCAGGGCAGACGAGAATCAAATACAACATTTAACACAACAGATATTTTAACTCGTCTACTAATTGAATGCATTTGTTGTTTAAAAACAAGGTTAATTCTCTAACAGTAACTTTCCTTGAAGTAACAAGCTCTTTAGATTTGTCACTGTTGAAAAACACTTTATTATTGCGGGACCATGAATCAACAATTCGCAAACAAGAATTACCCAAACATTCAACTTCCAAGATTGTTTGCCCTTTTACAGCAATCAGCAGATCGCCCGGCTGTAAGCCTTGGGGTCTAAGTAGTACAACTTCCCGGGTTTGGGAATGAACGCGACTCTGGGGGATGTAGCCCGAACTTATACTATCCCTTATTATTTCTAGCCATGCACTGCCGAACATGTTCCAACTTTCCTGAATAAGCAAGGGGTACAGACCATCCATACCCGACGACTTAAATTTACTAAAAACAGCGAATACCCAGCTCGCGACATGGCCGAGGGTAGTATTAAAAGCCGCAGAAGACCGTAGAGTAGGAGAAATTCTGCCCGGTAGAAGAAGGCGGGGAAGAACATCATTGCCAATGAAGATGTGAATGGGTTCAGGAACATGAAGTTTAAAGTCAGCAAGAGAGAGCCGTTCGATGCGGGAACAAGAAGTCGAGATGGGCTGATATGGAGTGGGGAGGATAAGGCTGTCAAGCATCAATGCGTGGACAGGAAAATGCGGAGGATTACAGTGGTGGAACGCAATAACGTGATTGAGTGTGCGAGGACAACCCCAGGGTAAGTAAGTCAGACATAGCAGGTTCGAGCGGTAGACGATAAGGCGATAAGCGCAGGCGCGGGTGATAATAGTTTGATGACTGCCAGAATCCAGGAAAACGCGCCCAATGATTTGATGAACAGAGTGAAAGAGATGAACCATAGCGGTAGGCAGCAGAATAACAGAACGAGTAGGAAGCGGACTGAATGATTGTCAGTGCTCTCTTCTGACCGTGGGGATTGGCGCGCCGAAGAGAAGCGGCTGCTGCACTGGAGGGGCGGTCAGCCGGTTTACAGACACCGGAGGCGGTGAGAGGCAAAGTGCCCAGCGGTCAGTCTGGGAAGACACATTGTGTGGAGAGTCAGTTGGCGCGGTAAGAGGAGGAGGAGGAGGAAGAGAGGCATCAGAAGGCTAGGGCGAATAGGAACGAGAAGGCATGGATTCCTCGGGTTCCCGCGCTAGAGCGAGGCACGCTGAGGAAGAGAGATGCAGAAGCGTATGGTGACGACTGCTGCAGATATGGAATATAGCAGTTTTGAAGAGAACGGTCCAAGAAGTGGTCCAGAGCAGACAATTCCGACATAAGCAGAAAGCAGTAACATACTCGCGTCTGCGTTGAACCGGTTATGACTTGAATTCTCCGCACTGGCGGATGGTATGTGCGTCAATATGACAATTGTCAATTAACCATCGCGGAAGATGCGAGGAGCGGTGTAATAGCAGCAGAAAGCCGGTAGAGCGATACGAGCGCGGAGAGGACGCATCGAGCGAAGGTTGAGCAAGGTGCTAATTAGAGGGCATGCAGTCGGCGCAAAATGAACTCCTTCAACTGCGGGATTGAGGGAAACTCCGAATGCATGAATTCTAATTCCCGGGCTTCCCAGTTTTGAGGTCCGAATGGTGGATGAGTAGCACAAAGTACGTGAAGGAAGCTCAATCAGGCTCTTATTTTAAGTAGAACCCAGGCGGCTTCAGTAGGTCCAGCCAAAACTGCTTAAATTTAGCAGTTAATGCTGGAATGTGGCGTGGGGGAGCGTCAAACAGATTCAACAAAACTGTGTCGGCGAACCGACGTTTGTTGTAGCCGACAGAGAGCATTCCAACAGAGAGCGTTCCAAGCGTGCAGACACTGCTCGTCCAACAGCGGGATTACGATTGCGGCCTTAGCGGGGCCTCCCAAGGCGCCATGCAGATAATGGAGTCGTTCTACATCGGTCTCAGCAACTTTGTCAATGATCGAGGACTTGAAGATGTCGCTGTACAGACTTCAGGCGCAGATGTCGCCCTGAAAGGTGGGGACGGTAATTGTAGGAAGCGGGAAACGGTAAAGCGCCCGCAGCGGCGGAACTAGGCGCTAGGGCAGAAGGCACAGGAGAAAACCTCGACAAGGATTTGCTGAGCCTGGCGGGGCAAGAGGCGGACCTCATGGCCTGTCTACAGAAGTTTTCCTCGGAGAGGTCTTTCGGTAGCATAAGTTCGGTAAATCGAAGGAAGGCGTTAATTTCTTCTTCGAACCATTTACGGCGAACCAAAGCACATAGCCGTAAGGCGCACACAGGAGTGAGGGCGTTCTTCTTTCGCAAAACCAGGATCTCGTCCAGGTAAGTTGTGAAAGACAACGTCAACTGGCGGTTGAAAGCGGCTGCGGAGAGGGAGTTATAACCTTGGAGGGGCTGCGTCTTTTTGGAGCCATGCGGCGAGGAGAAATCCAGTTGAAGAATACCGGAAGCAATATCCGGTCCGGAGAACCACAATGTTTGGGCGTAAACCAGACACTCGATGGGGATGGCGAGAAGGGTACAGGAGCGAAGAGATCTAGCTGCAAAAAATGAATAAGAGTCGAAATAAATCATGCAACTCCCTTGCTGTAAACACCGGCTGTTACGCCCCTCCACAAGACTAGAGGGTCCCGTCTAGCTCAGAGAAGATGGGGGGAGTTCAGAGAGTTAGGGGAAATCTATTCCAAGAGGTTGTAGTTGGGCGCCACACTATTTTTGTGGAATAGTGAAACCTTTATCCTGCTCTAACGCCTTAAGGCAGAACAGAAAAATGAAAAAGAAAAAAAATAATTATCCACGAAGCAACATAAAAAAAGGAAATAAAAGAAAGGAAGTGTCGGAGAAAGAGGAAGGAAGAAAGAAATGGAGAAGGAAAGGAAAGGTAGTAAGGAAGTACCGAAATAACGTTAATAAAATAATAAAAATAAAATCGATAAATGAATTATATTCTGTCTTCATAAATAAGTCCACTACAAAACCAAAAGGTCCCAATAACCTGAAATATTTCTTTATAATATAACGAGTTATTACCATATAATAATTTAAATTAAAATTTATTGGTTCGCTGAGAAGCTGTAATTAAATAAAATGGAAAAAAAGTGAAAGAGGAAGAATAAATAAATAAAAAAAATATAAAAAAAAATTCCTGACGGTTGGGCCACTCGAACCTGTGATCTAAGCGTTGTCAGACCAGCGCCTTAACCCTCACAGCTACTTCTTTACCTGCTGGTCATCCGTCTTAATTTAATTAATACCTATCGTTTAAGGCTGTTAAGAAATGGGTTAGGGAAAAGAAAACAGGGAAATGCAATTGATTATTCACAGTTATACTCAGAATACATGGTTTTAATAAGTAAATTCTCCGCCTTTAATACATTAAATCTTCCTCTCTTGCAATAATACAAATTAAAGAAAAGAAACCACTGAAACACTAACCTAATTATAACTATTTACATATGTACCATAAGAAAACATAAAATTTATCTCTCCAAAACAATTCAAAAGAAAAGAGAAAGTAAAAAAAAGAAAAAGAGAAAAAAAAGAACAACAGAAAAAAACCCTAATCTTATATTAATTAAACAATTACACATATAGTTTAACCTAATTAGAGCTCTCTTTTACACATTAAATTTACACCCAAAATCGAGTCTTTCTGGTTCAATTTTAATTAATTTTATTCCCTTCCCAGGCCTGGTTAGTAAACAATTATGAGGAATTATTTCCCCGAACACACAAAGACACAGACTACTTGCAGTTTCTTTTTTTTTCCTTTTGAAACCTCGTATCCTGGCTTCTCCTCTGCCCTCCCGCAAAATCCTCTTCCGAGTTTGAAGCTGGTGCTTCCTTTAGGAGGGTGATTGATCCGCCGCAGCGTGAAACCGGGTTTTTACCTTTTTTTTCTTACCCTAGGGTATCACCTTCTATTCTCCCTCTCGTAACCTATCTGTAACCTCTCTTGTTCTCCCTTTTCTTTCCCTAATTTCCCCTCTGCGCTCCTCTTCTTCTTCTTCTTCACTGCTGAGCCCCTTCCTTTCTACTCTTTATTTTCTACTTTCATACTTAATCCTAAACCTAACATAAAGTGAACTTATCCTAAACCTAACTTAGAGTAAACTTATCCTAAACCTAACTTAGAGTAAACTTATCCTAAACCTAACTTAAGCTAAACTTATCCTAAACCTACTTAGACTAACTTACAATTAACCTAATTCTAATACCTAACCACTATCTCAACAGCTTTTTAACAAGTAAATTCTTGGGGGGGCGAGCGCGTAAAATTTGTTACAGCGTAACATTCCTTCCCTTTCTTCGAAGAAAGAAGGAAGAGATCAAAAGGGTAATAGTGGGAAAGTAGAAGGAAATATCCGTGATGTACCCTTGGAGCTAGGATTCCCTCTTCAAATCCTTGACATGCCAAATCCCTATGGAGCGTCCTGTATCCTCCGACTCTAACTCATATGTAACGGGTGAAACTTTTCGTCTTATTTTCATTCTCGTGAAGCGTGGCGCGAGTTTCCTTGATATGCTGGCCGTTGCATCGGATTGTACGTGTGTCTTACACCATATGGTCTGACCTGGTACGAATCCCGTTGGCCATCTCCTCAAGTTGTAAACTTTCTGCCCCTTTTCGTAAGCTCTGTCTAGGCGATCTTGGACTTCGCGATATAAAAGAGGAACGTTCATTAAATCCTTGAGTCTTTCCTCTCTTGAGGCGATCAGTTCCTGAGGAGCTTCCTCGGAGTATTCGGTCCCCGTTCTAGGGAGTTCCCGACCATGATTAAGATATGCCGGCGAATATCCCGTCGCCTCGTGAACGGCGGTGTTAAGGGCAAACTCTAGTTGAACAAGGTGTTGATCCCAATGCCGATGATTTCCTTTAACATAGGAAGCCAACATCGTCTTGATTGTCCTATTCACTCGCTCAGTTGGATTAGCCTGAGGATGATATAGCGCCGTGTACCAAAGATTCACATCATAACATTTCATTTTGTCGACGAAAACCCTTCCTTTAAACTGAACCCCGTTATCGCAGATTACGATCTGTGGGACTCCAAATTTTAGAAATACTTTTTCTTCCACCAATTGGGCAACTTTCGTAGCGGTGGCGTCCCTCATTGATGAAAGCACCGTGTATTTCGTGAAATAGTCACAGATCACCAGCAGGAATCGATTTTGCTTGGTCGACCGGGGAAGTGGGCCCATAATATCGGCAGTTACGATTTGCCAAGGACGTCTTACTTCTTTTTGTTTACCCATAAACCCCGCGGGAGCTTGCTGGGAAGGTTTCATAGCCATACAAATTTGGCATCGGGCAACGTATCGAGCCACATCAGCCGCCATCCCTGGCCAATAATAAACCACCTTCAGCCGCTGTAATGTTTTAAAGGCTCCTAAATGCCCCGACATTGGATGATCGTGATATTCTTCCAGAACTTTTTTCCGTTGCCCTTTAGGCACTACTATTTTCCAGGGATTATCGCCTCCTACAATTTTTTTGTCATCTGCGACCCGTTTAAAAAGCCGGGTGCCGGCGACCCGCCAGTTAGGATAGGAGGCAGCCTCCTCTTCAATCTTTGTCAGCATCTTTTGGTACCATTTATCCACGTCTGGTTCTTCATCTATGGCTACTACAGCTTCTTCATTTGCTCTGGACAACGCATCTGCCACAACATGTTGCTTCCCAGGTCGATGCTTAATTGTGAATGCATATTGCTGTAGCTTCAGAGCCCACCTAGCCAGCCGGCCTTGTGGATCTTTCAAATTTTGTAGCCATTTAAGGGCCATGTGGTCCGTTATCACCTCGAAGGGCATTCCCTCCACATATGGACGAAACTTTTCTATGGCCCAGAGCACCGCCAAGCATTCATGCTCAGTTGTGGAGTATTTTCTCTCTGCAGCGGTCAGGCTTCGACTAGCATATGCTATAACCTTTTCTCCATCATCGGTAAGCTGGGAGAGGATGGCTCCAAGACCTGTTGAAGAAGCATCCGTCTGCAACTGGAACGGTTTACTGAAGTCAGGGCACGTTAATATCGGGGCCGATACCAGCTTCTCTTTAATTGTATCCAGTGCTTTCTGCTGTTCTTCTCCCCATTGCCATTTTCGGGATTTCTTTAAAAGATCCGTTAAAGGTGCCACTACAACAGAAAAGTGAGGAACAAACCTCCGGTACCAGGAGGCAAGACCTACCAACCGTCGGACTTGTTTTGTGGTCCTGGGAACTGGGTAATTTAAGATAGCGGACACTTTGTCGGGATCAACTTGCAGACCATTTTTATTCACCACGTATCCGAGGTATTTCAATTCGGGGCGACAGAAGCTGCACTTCTCCCAGTTAATAGCAAGATTAGCCGCAGAAAGTCGCATGAAAACTTTCTCTAGAACCGCAAGATGTTGTTCAAAGTCCGGTGTCACAATGACGATGTCGTCCAAATAGACAAACACGGATTGCTCGAGGTCGGCCTCCAACACTTGGTCAATCAGCCGCTGCCAGGTGGCAGGTGCATTATGCAATCCGAAGGGCATGCGTACAAAGTGGAAAAGTCCTCTCCCAGGGACTGTAAACGCCGTTTTTTCACAACTCGACTCAGCCAATGGTATTTGCCAGTATGCAGACTTGATGTCAATGGAACTTAAATATTTACCATCTCGCAGCCGATCCAGGATGTGTGAGACATAGGAGAGCGGGTAGGCATCCCTTTTGGTGACGCTATTTAACTTCCGGTAGTCCACGCAAAATCTGTTGGATCCATCCGGCTTTTTAACTAAAACGACAGGTGAACTCCAGGGGCTTTTTGAAGGTACAACAACTCCTTGGGCAAGCATGTTGTCTAGTTCCCGATTCAGTTCACCTTGAACATAAGGGGATACTGGGTAGTATCGCTGCTTTATAGCCCTGGCATCCCCAGTGTCAATGACATGATACACTGCCGCCGTGCATCCTAAAACGGTTGGTTGCTGGCTTTTCCATTTACCCACTAGTTCCAGAAGTCTCTCTCTCTGCGCTTCTTGTAGTAAGGAATGGCCAATCAAAGCAGATTCATTGTTTCCCTCTCCTACCATATCACAGAAGTCCCATGTACCTCGTCTCATATCTGAAACTATGTTCATTTTGCTCCAGAAATCCATTCCTAATATTGCCTCGCAGGTAAGCTGTTGGACGACTAGAAAATCTATCATTTGGACTCGATTTGCGAGCTGAACTGGTAACCGAGCAATCCCCAATGCTATTAATGGTGATCCATCTGCCTGGGCTACTCGAACACCCTCTTTACTTTCAAGAGTCAACCCCAGTTCCCTGAAAATATTCCACGAACGTAAGCTCAGCAGTGACCGGGTAGCGCCTGAATCCAAGAGACCAATTAGCTTCCGCCCAAATATAGTAATTGTACATCCAAAATTAAATTTACACCCAAAATCGAGTCTTTCTGGTTCAATTTTAATTAATTTTATTCCCTTCCCAGGCCTGGTTAGTAGACAATTATGAGGAATTATTTCCCCGAACACACAAAGACACAGACTACTTGCAGTTTCTTTTTTTTTCTTTTGAAACCTCGTATCCTGGCTTCTCCTCTGCCCTCCCGCAAAATCCTCTTCCGAGTTTGAAGCTGGTGCTTCCTTTAGGAGGGTGATTGATCCGCCGCAGCGTGAAACCGGGTTTTTACCTTTTTTTTCTTACCCTAGGGTATCACCTTCTATTCTCCCTCTCGTAACCTATCTGTAACCTCTCTTGTTCTCCCTTTTCTTTCCCTAATTTCCCCTCTGCGCTCCTCTTCTTCTTCTTCTTCACTGCTGAGCCCCTTCCTTTCTACTCTTTATTTTCTACTTTCATACTTAATCCTAAACCTGACATAAAGTGAACTTATCCTAAACCTAAACTTTCAAACACGGCACAGGAGCCATGATGAAAGCTTGAAGTAAAGGCTCATTAGTTGACTTATTGACCTTAGAATGAGTTAAAGAAGCAGAATGGGAAAAGAGAGAAATAGGCGAGGGTGGTTTTATGTGGCGTGTACTTGCAAAAGAGGATAGTGTATTAGTGAGAGATGCAAGTTGCGGTGAATAATTTTTTTATAGATATAAGATAAAAGGAAACTAGGTGCAGATGAGCCCTAACAGCTAGAGTGGGGGAGCTCTTCCAAGAACTGTACCAGGAGCTACTCCAAGAAGGCTTCCTATGAAGTTATATACAAACTCGTGCGGGCACTTTGTAGAGACGCGGAAGGCGTATTTCCACCTTTCAGGGGTAAAAATACTGAATCTAAATGGTATTTGTTGTGGTTGGTTCCGCAGAGCTGGAAAATATCGCTGATGCTAAATGGTATTGTTTGGCGAGTGTAAGGAAGTAACACTTTGCTGGTGAGCACGGATAATACACTTTTATATACTGGAGAGGCGCGATAACAAATTTTGCGAAGTTCACTGGCCAGAATCTAGGGAGCAAGTGAAGGGATTTCTTAAAGGGGTAGGAGATATCTAAAGAGA
This sequence comes from Triatoma infestans, assembly GCA_011037195.1. Taxonomy (NCBI): domain Eukaryota; kingdom Metazoa; phylum Arthropoda; class Insecta; order Hemiptera; family Reduviidae; genus Triatoma; species Triatoma infestans. The sequence continues at coordinate 1,812 of JAAEAF010012068.1, read as the reverse complement.
GTGGGAAAGTAAGGAGGAGCGACTACCGCGACATGAAAGAAGCCGACAATCCCGCCACCAAAAAGGAAAAAGAGGGAAAGTGCAGGAAAGGCGTGAGAACCAGGCTGTGGCGGTGTTTAAAAAAGTTTTAAGAATTTGCAAGGTTTTTAAAAACAAACTACGTCAAGAGATTATATAAATGAAATAGAGAGAAAAAAGAATGTGAAACTCCTCATTCTCAGGTGACGCGACCGAACAGTAGTTAATGTGAACTATAAAGAACAAACTCATTGAAAAAGAAGGCAAAAGAGAATTAGGCGAAAACCCAAGGTCTAATGTAAGTACCCTATTTTGTATTTGGCCGTTTATACTAGTGGGACAAAATAAAATTGATATTAAACACCAACAAAAATTTCTCAAAGGAATTCATAATTTTCAGTTAAAAAAATATCCATTTTTGCTTCTCTTACTCCTATTAAGAGGAATGGTGTCAAATTTTCGATATCGAATTTTCACTGGAAATACACGTTTCGAGGTCCCCTGAGTCAAAAAAGTGGTTTTTAGAAAATGGTCTTTGGATGTGTGTGTATGTATTAGAACAGCATAGCTCAAAAACGAAAAATCCCCTAACTAAGAGCTATAATTTTTATTTGAAACATTTCTCTGGGAAAATTCATTTAGGGAAGGATGGGCTTTTCCGTTTATTATAAAATTAATCTAAGTAATATTAATTAAAATTAAATACGTTGCCAAAATTCTGAGTTTGAAGAAAAATTCCGAGATTGACCGGAAGTGGTTTTTTACTGAAGAGTTTTTTCAATTTTCTTCGTTTTCTCCATAAAAACAGCGCCGGATTTCTTGAAATTTGATATACTAACTATGAATACGGGAATCTATAAGTTTTGTTTTATACTTTAACCCGAGAAAGTTCATTTAAAGAAGTTTAAGGCGACAGGGGAAGTTACGCTTTCCTCAAACATGGCACTTTATTAAGTTCAGACTCCCCCAATGATATAAAGTTGAAACAAGTAAATATTTGGTAACAATGATAAGTTTGAAGAAAATTTGTTAGCTTCACTTCTGTAAACTGCAGTAAGAGAAAATCGTGTGTTTCACAACAGATTTTTTGTTTTTATGAAATAAGTTTTATTATATTATATATACTGTTAGGTCGCGGCTCCCTTTGAGGGATTAACTTGCCTCGCTATTTTAAAATAATTTCATCGCCCGCATATTTCCCACGCCTTCCCACCCTTTTTTACCTCCCTCTTTTGGGGTGGGATTGGCGGTGCCTTTAATCTTTCCTGATTTCCGCTTTTCGAATAATTTTTCCCACACTCTTAAACCGTTCTCCTTCTACAAAATTTCCTCACTTTTCGTCCTGCTCTCGCCTGTGCAACGTGTACTTCCGCTTCTTTCTAAGCAGTTAGTCGTGAGTGTAAAATTCGCCTTATATTGATTCGCCGTATTCGCGCCTTTCGATAACGAATTAATATTCGTTATCTTCTTGAGATACAAGTCGCGTCTTTCCTCGCCATCCTCTGGAGAATCACTCACCTTCCGCGCCTGGGCTCTTCTAACACCATCAGCCGTTATCAACAACAGCGTCATCAGCTTCCACGGAGCACTCTCACTCCCTTCCTTTCACCTGAGATCCTTTCTTTCCCACACCCACACGCCCACACAAATACACGTACACGCCACAGCTTCCTCGACCGTTCACCTATCGTCGCAGCTTCGCCGCTTGCGCATTCAGCTTCACCACTCTCCAGGTAAGTCGCAGCTTCTTCCTTTGCATCTCATTTTTATTTTAATTTATTTATTTTATTTTTT
>JAAEAF010012067.1:0-15590 GCA_011037195.1 Triatoma infestans | reverse complement strand
ATTTTGTTAAGAAAAAGAATTTAATGTTTGTTACTGAATTGGACATGAATTCTCTCGTACTTTTACATTATAAAAGTTTCTTAGAAAACTGTCTGGCAGTGACTACAACCAGAAAGGAAATATATATATATATATAATCATGTGATCTATCCCCACTTGTGTCATTGTTGAAATAATTTCTTTTGATGGGGGGGAAAACAAACTACGATTGGATCTTCCACAAACATATTATTCTCGTGGACAAACCAATATATCTGTTTAAAAAAAAAAAAAAAAAAAAAATTTTTTTTTTTTTGAACGTGGATTCTTCCACGGTATTTTTTGTACTATCTTTAAGGATTTTCATGCCTATTTGTTGATATAAATTGGTACAGGAAAAGAATTGTGACTGTTACTATTTATTACACGTGTTATTATTGTAATATAATTATAGAAAAAAAGGATATTTCTCCATTCTATCAGCTTTCATTCCCATCGTTACTTCTTTATTGATCTTTAAGAATTTCAAAAGGAAGTAAGTAGTTAATTGATGTGAAAGCATTATAGTCCTAGGGAAGGGATTACCGGAAGTGGTTAACGCACTGGACACCGGATGAAAACTGAATTTCGGAAAATTTGACATAATCGCATTATTTCCTCTTAAACGGCCCATACGATTATCACGTATGACGCGTCATGTCTGAGCGATAAACTGAGTAAACTGCGCAGTTTGCGTAGCTAAATAACGCAGGTACTAGATGTGACCATTTAGGGTCTTCTTTTCATACGAGAACTGCACAGTTCACACAGGTGCTCAGACGGGATCCGTCAATTATCTTATGTTCTCCATCATGAAAAAATGTGGCAACTTTATCTTTCATAGAGGCGGCTTATCGGTTCGTTGCCAGAGCTATGGGACACCGAAAACTGGTTTTACTTCCTTAATAGGACCACAAAACACTCATGCAAGCGCATTCAGACCAAATTCGCCAGAACTGGGACAAAAACTGACGAGCTGTTTAAAAAAAAATATTCAGCTAGACCACACCACCTTCAGTTCAGTTTTTTGGACAGATTTTCTGTCCAATAAACTGAAGGTGTATGGATGGGCCGCTTACAGAGAGCATGTTATTCAAATTAGTTACTTTAAAGAAGAATATACTAAACCTAAGAAAATCAAAAACTATTAAGAACTAAATCCCAACATTATACACCACCACAGAAATCGTATTGAGGTTGATGGATTTTGCTGATACTTGAACGGAATTAGGAGGACGTTTAAATTCTCTAGGATTTTTCGTTTTTTTTTTGTTTTTTTTTTCAGATTTGCTGTTCAAAAAAAAATCTGGTGCGAAATATTCACACAACTTTCTCACAATCCAATTTTCAAAATTTTATAATTAGTATATCAAATTTAATTAGCCGACCAAATTAAATTCGTCGGCCCTCGACGAAAACTGAAAAAAAAAAAAACTGTACAGTAAAAACGCACTTCCGGTTTACTAAATTTTCTGTGAAACTCCCATTTTTTTGTTAAAAAATTTTGACCATCTATTTATTTTTAATTAATTTTGTTTAGATGGTAGAATTGTATAATCAACTAATAATGATAGGACTTTAAGGGGGAAACATAATTCCACCCTAGCCCAAAAGGTCCCTTAAATGACTGTACCAGGAGAAATATTTTAAATAAAAGTTGTAGCTCTTTATATGTGTAGTTCATATTTTTAGTTTAAAGAAAATTGTTGGAGCCGTTTTGGAGGAAAAAAAAAGCAAAACAGAAAACTGAAAAAAAAAAAACATTTCAGTGAAAACGCACTTCCGGTTATCCAATGTTTTCCAAACTTCGAATTTCTACAACATATTTAGTTCTAATTAATATGATTTATATGATAGAATTGTATAGTAAACTGAAATAGTACTTTAGAAGAAAACCTAACGCTATCCCTCCTCCAAAAGTGCCTTTAAATGAATTTGCCCAGAGAATGTTTTTAATAAAAGTTGTAGATTTTTGTATGTATTGCTGATATAACAAGTTTGAAGAAAAATCGTCCGAGTGATTTTTGAGAAAGTGTCGCAAGAAAGTGAAAAAAAAAAAACCTATTCAGTAAAGTGGTATCTACTTCCGGTTGAGGAAATTTGACAGATAACGTACTGTCAGGTCTCATGATGATACCTAAACGGTATATCAATTTTGAACTTTCTATGGTTTTTCGTTTTTGAACTATGCTGTTCACATACATAGACACACACACACACACACCATTTTCTAAAAACCAGTTTTTTTGGATTCAGGGTTCCTTAAAACGTGTATTTCCGGTGAAAACTCTATATCACACGATTACTAGGAGTAAGAGAAAGTAAAAAAAACAACAAAAAAACATACAGACTACATATCAGAAAATCCAAAAATAAATATTTTCCATGATTAATTCAATTTCGTCAACCAAACACGATCATGATTATTTCAATATTAAAAGAAAGTAAAAAATGGAACTGAAAACACGTTTCTTTCTGCTACATCATGGTGATTACAGATCTTCCAGATGAGTTTCGTCTACCTGAGTTTCGGAATTGTCTATTTTAAGATTAACCATTGGAAATCCCTGTAATAAAAGCAAACAAACAAATCTGACATGAAACACCTACATGATTCAACTCTGTAATTACAACAGTTTAATTTGTCAAATTTTCTTCTTATCGTAATTGAATTTCTTATAAATATTTAGCATGAAAAAAAAAACTCCTAAAATTAAATTTGCCCAGACTTATGATTTCAAATAAATTTGATAGGCCTACATGTGAATTGAAAGTATATCACAATATTAACTGAAATATTCATTCAGTAAAATGATACTTCCGTTTTCAAATTTTATCAGAGGCTTTGTATAACCCAAACAGTATGTCAAGTATGAATTTCCTCTACGTTTATACGTGAAACGTTCTATGTTTATACCAATTCTGGGGCTAGGTGTTTGGAGTTAGTCACACGCATTTTTTTTTTAAAAAACGTTTTCTTAAGCTCCACTATAAGTGTATTTTGCGTCGAAAAACTTTTTCCAAACTTTAATACGAATACAATCATTTCTTTTAAAGCAATATATGAAAATAATAAAAGGTAGCATGAAAATATAAAATTAAATTGATCTTATAAAATAAAACTAGTCGAATAAAAGTTTTTTATATACGTCATATTTTAGGGCGGGTGTTGGTGTAGTGGTTATGAGCATGGACTTGTAAGTGGGAGGTCCTCAGTTCGAGTCCCGCGTATAACTCTTAAATTTTATATTCGTTAAAAAAAATATTATTAGTAAAGTAATTATTGCTTCTGCCCCCCGTCTATGACACCTAATTTGGTAGTTGGGTTAAGCCCGCCTAAAATAAACAGGCATTATTTTTTACTTTATACGTCGTATTTTGCTGCTGTATTGAGACTTCAAACTAATGAAACGTTCAAATCTGGGATTTTATCCGCCATAGCATGATTCTATTAGTTCTGACGATTTTAGGAATTATCATCCATCGTCTGAGTATAGTTCATCTATTTTGTGAAACTGATCATCAAATTGGTTGTAGCAGACAGAAACTTCAAGTTGAAGTCAACTTTCTGCATAAACTTGATGGCTCATGAAGCACACTACATGATAAAAATCCTAGATGTTATCCCAGCATTGTGGACCAAACTATTTATATCTAAGAATCTCTTATACTTAGAAGTAGAAATGCTTCTTTCCATCCTTCAATTTATATAAAATAGAAAATATGACTAATTTATTATGAAAGAAAAATCTGCATTGAATAGAAATTTTTACTAAAATGCATTACAAGAAATATTATTCAAATCAGTAACAATGTTTTCTAATAATCATAAATAACCAGCATAAAATATAGTAAATTGAAAAAAAAAATGAGGGTATAGGAATATTTTAAAAAACATAACAGAAGTAAAAACTTCTACGTCCTAGAATGCAGTATGCACTTTTACAAATATAGAGTTAAAAGCTGTAATGCAGTTATGTTATGGAGAAAGCTAACAACCACTGTGTACTAGATAGTTGTTATATTTCATCATTTATCATTAGTATATACATATATAGGAGGTTCTTTCATTGCTTTTAACCAGTCTGCAATCTCCAGCACAGTTACTTTCAAGGTTTCTTAGGTCTTTAAATAAATAAAAAAATTTAGATAAAATAAATCATTAACGGTTTTAAAATCTAATTGCAAGTCCCAGAGTCTATTAATTTAATTACCCTTAAGAGTAATAATTATTTAAAAATAATAATAATAATGTTATAATTATTATGAATTTATTCCTCTCCAATTTTGAACATAGGATACGGACAAAAATCGTTCGTACAAAATCGTTTCCTCAAACTTCCTAGCAAGAATAATGACATAAAATTAGCAATATTAAAAGCCCTGCATGTCCTAATTTTCCGTAACATCGACCTTAGTTTTCCCAATTTAACTACAGCTGCCTTCCCAATTGTAGAGTTCCAGCGAGAGTTTTGATATACCTAGGCAAAACTTCTGACTACTATCATCTCTGCCTCCCAACTGTATGGTGCCCTGATGTCTTGTTTTCCTCAGAAATCCGCTTTCGGTATGTCGGCCGATATTAAGGCCTTATACAGAGCCTGCTAGGTCTGCAGTTCCTCACAATTTCTACTACCATATTGAAAGATTACCTACAAAATTATTCTTAGAAATGAATATTCTTAAAAACATCTAAGGTAGACATGAACAGCACACTTAAAAACCTTTAGCGCAACAGGCCAAGCAGAGCCAAGACGGTGATTTTCATTGAGGAACTTATGGTATGTAAATGCCTCGCTCGGTTCCCACTGTCGTCCTATTCTGGCCTTCGCTACTTCGATATGCTACACTAACAATACTTTACCACTTTTTCTCACGATGCTGGGTCAACACCATCTTTATCATCAAGAGAATCGGAGGCCCTGAATTCTCGCGCTAGCCACTAGATCAACGCACACGTGAGGAGGGCATGCTTAGATTATACATTTCTGTCTTAAAAAAATTATTGGTCTTAGTTACATTTTCTTTTCGTGTTTAACTTGTAACTTTCGCACTTGAAAAAGATCAACATGAAGAACAAGGTCACTTTAAATTCAAAAGAGAAAGTAAAATCCTTCGAAAATAGAGCAATCAAGAATAAGGAATCCTGGAAACTTTAACAGGATATTAATGGGACTGTATAATAGGGAAGACAACAGATTCTACTCGGAATGGTAAGGTTGTGTGGTAGGTAAATAATGCGCCAGGTAAAGTTTTCGAGTAATAGCTGCAACACATCGAAAGACACATTGGTACATGAATTAGTCGGGTAGTTCATCCAGAGATGCAATTATTCCGCTGCGTATTCTTTAATAAGACAGAAGCTTTTATAAAAGCAGTGGGAGTGGGGAGAAAACCGAAAAAAATTCAAAAAAAATGGCAAACAGAATAGTCAGCGTTAATATTTTAGCCCCCCCCAAAAAAATAATTTCAAGCCTTAAAAATTCTAAAGTTTTTTTATAAATAAAAATGATACTACTACATTTTAAAAATGTTTGTTTCATTATATAATTATTTTATGGTTTTAATGGTAAAGATAAGAAAGCGGTGTTAATTACAGCAAATATTTTTTATTTAAAAGATAAAATTCTTAAATTTTTTTTATATAATTAATAGTTTCATACTGTAAGAAAATTTGGAAATTTTGTTTAATATATTCTATTCAGAAATTACATAATTGATTCATATAAAAATAATTATACTCGTCAAATCATTAGGAAACTTGACGTCCCATCTTAATAAACATTGTATAACATAGATATATTGTAAAGGTAGTATATACATAATCCAATTACATAATTGAGTTTAAAGTACCAACCAACAAAAACCACAATTTCGTATTTTGGACCGTGTGGATTTAGTTTTTCCCAGCTAATCCTACTTCACAACTACATATATTTATTTACTACTTTTTTTAAAGAAAAGTGAGTGAACAGTTTTTTTAAAAAATAAATAACAACTATCTAAAATGAGCTCCTTTTTATTTTCTATATAAACAAGTAAAATACAATTTTCTCACATAAATATAAACAGAATAAAGAGTTCATTAAACTTATTCCCATGCAAACAGTTAACACAATTAATTATCAGTTAAGTGTTATTTTTATTTAACTTAATTTTCTCTTTTCTCTTTGTTTTCTGTTATACCGTTAATGAAAAAATGTTTAATGGCAAAAAATTCAAAAGGACAAAAACTTATAATTTTTACTAGGGGCGAGTGTTGGTGTAGTGGTTATAAGCATGGGCTAGTAAGTGGGAGGTCCCCGGTTCGAGTCCCCGTGACTGCTAAATTTTATATTCGTTTAGAAAATGTTCATAGTAAAATAGGTGCTTTCGCCCCCGTCCACGACACCTAATTCGGTAATTGGACGGTTAAGCCCGCCTGAAAAAATAGGCATTACTTTACTTATTTGAGGAAAGCTTAATCTCCCGCTCTTCCATTGAATTTCTTTAAATAAATTTGTGGTATTCTCTCTTTGTATTCATAGTTAATATACCAAATTTCATGAAATCTGTCGATTGTTTTTATGGAGAAAAACACACACACAAAAAAAACCTAAAAAAAAGAAATTATTTAGTAAAAATGCACTTCCGGTTAACCGCTTTTACTTCAAACTCAGAATTTTGGCAACATATTTTTAATTCTAATTAATATTATTTAGATGATAGAATTATATAAAAATTGAATTTAGCATTTTATAAGAACACATAACCCCACTTGTTTCCGCCACCCCCATCCCCTAAATAACCGCCTTAAATAATTTTCCCAGATAAATGTTACAAATAAAAATTATAGCTCTCTTAATATGTGTCCTCACGCGTTGGTCTAGTGGCTAGAGCACTCGCCTTTCGTGCGAGAATTCAGGGTTCGATTCCCGTGAGGGCAAAGTCGGTGTTGACCCAGTATCGTGGTAAAAAGTGGGAAGCTACAGTAAGTAGCGCCCTAGGAGGCGAGGCCGGAATAAAAGCGACGTGCTTAACCACACATCCCATGCAAACCTTTAACACAATTAATACAGTTTAAGTGTTATTTTTATTTAATCGCCGTGTGGCAAGCCTTGGGCCCTTCATAGGCTGTTGCGCCATAGGATTTTAATATGTGTAATTTGAGTAATTGAGTTAAAGTATAAAGAAAATTATTGGAATTATTTTTCAAAAAAAATCGGAAAAAAGTGAAAAAAAAAATGAATAAAATGCTACTTCTGGTTGAGAAATTTTGATAGACAATTTTTCGGTCGAATCCCATGGTGATATTAAAACGGAATACGTAGTTTGAACTTTCCACGATGTTCACATATATATACATACATAGATTATTTCTGTAGAAACACTTTTTTTGGAGGGATTCAGGGGACCTCAATACGTGTAATTCCGTGTACTTCCTCTTCTTATTAGATTGAATAAGAGAAAATAAAATGATAATGTTAATTTAGAAGTAATTATATGATTGAGAAAAATGATATAATTTGATTGAAATATGCGAAGGAAAGAGATTGGAGTGTGGGTGTGGCCTAATCACGATCACAGTATTCTTACAAAAGAGTGTAATAAACCAAAATCTATGATCACTGAAAGCTTATTATTGGAAAAATTCGATATTCACAAAATAAATCTGAATTAATAATTAAAAAAATGTTTATATTATCAATAATAATAAAAAACTGGCTATGATCCAATCACAATAGGAGTAATTAATTAATAGGTAATTAATTACTGAATTCTATTCAATTAATGTCATTAATTTGGACATGAAGATGAAAAAAATATGCCAACAAAAAAAAAAGGCAGCTCTACAAGACAAAAATTGCTGAGCTGAGCAAAAAGTGAAATTTATAATCTAATTTTTTTACAAGAATTTATAAAAATAATAATAGGCAACTAATTATATTTATTTATTTTTTAATTTAAGGTGCGTCAACATCTATGATCATTTGCGCCGCAAGGAACGCCTTCTCTCGTAAACTGCCGGTCTCAGGACAGTATTCACTGTTACGACTGTATTAATACAAATATATGCCCGCAAGGGGGTAACATTGTTGCAACCATGCAGTTACTTCACGCCGCGAATAGAATAGCGACCCCACGGGTTACCACAGCTCAGTATACTCCATGGACTTCGTCAGAACAGTACACAATACACTTTAAACTACATACACTCTACACACTTTACAGACAAGGACAAACACAGTACACAAACTAGGGTCTTCGTCTAAGGGAGAAGGAAGGAATCAGCTCAGTAGTGGCACGCTGGACTAGCAATGCGGAGGTCCCGGGTTCGAATCCAGCATGCTGCCCTTAGATTTTCACTTCCTAGGAGCCTCTACAACTCACTGGTAAAGGTGATGAGCAGTGTTGTCTGTAGCGAGAGAACACTGGAGGCCGGCAATGCACTGAGAAGGCTCCAGGAGGCACAATATTTCTTTCAGGTCACAGTGCACTAATCCCCTACAACTATCTATATATCTATCTAAACATAGAGATGATAATGAGAGACAAACCTATACCTACCAAAGCAGATAAGAAGTGTCCATTATATTATAGCTGTGTAGATAGCGCCAACAACAACAACACTGGACAAACCAAACATATAAATTTGGAAATTTAACGCCAAAAATTCCGTAGAACATCCTAAAACACATTTTTTTCCCCCGGAAAAAGTAGTTTCAGATAGAAGTTTAAAAAAATAAAAAAAAATTGCTATGGTAATTTTCGAAAAAATGCCCAAAAAAGGTCTGTAAAGTCGTACTTCCGGTTAAATGATTTTCTTCCAAGAATGGTTCTAATTTATATTATTATTAATATTATATAGATGGTAAAAAAAACCACACATTGTACTAAAGCAGTACTTTAGAGGAAAACTCAACGTTAGTATTTCTCTCAAAAATCCCCCCCCCCAAATCAATTTTCCCGGGGAAAATGTTTCAAATAAAAGTGATAGGTTAATTTATGTGTGTATAATAGTATATGAAGTTTAAAGAAAATTGTTGGAGCTGTTTTTCAAATAAATCGCGAAAAACGGAGAAAACAACTTTACCCTCACTAAAGTCGCACTTCCGGTACATGGATTTTGACGCAAGTTTAAGCTTCCTGTGATTTTTCGTGTTTTTTGTTGTTTTTTTTTTGAGGTATCATACTCAAGAACCTCAACACATACATTTCCAATGAAAACTCACTTTTCAAAATTTGTTGCGATCACTTTAGGTAAGAGAAACTAAAAAAAAAAAATGTTTCAATTATTTTTTTTGAAACTCGGAATTTTGGCCATCTATTTATTTTTAACTAATTTTGTTTGGATGGTAGAATTATTGTATAATACAATTATGATAGCACTAGAGAAAAACATAACCCCACCTCTCCCCCCAAAAGTGCCCTTAAATGAATTTTTCTAGAGAAATGTTTTAAATAAAAGTTGTAGCTTTTTATATGTGAGGTACACATTCCTAGTTTAAAGGAAATCGTTGAAGCCGTTTTTGAGAAAATATCAGAAAAGTGAAAAATATATTTGAGTAAAAACGCACGTCCGGTCGTCCGATTTTTTTTTTTAAATTCGGAGTTTCAACAACACATTTAATTCTAATTAATATTATTTAGATGACAGACTTGTATAGTAAACAGAATTAGCACTTTAGAGGACACGCCCCCTCGCCTAAAAGTGCCCTTAATTGCATTTTCCCGGAGAAATGTTTTAAATAAAAATTGTTGATCTTTGTAAATGTAGTTGATGTACTAAGTTTAAAAAAAAATCGTTGGAGCCATTTTCGAGAAAATTGCAAAAAAGTGAAAAAAAAAAAATTTAGTAAAGTGGTACTTCCGGTTGAGGAATTTTGACCGCTGCCATCCTGTCGAATCCCATGGTAATAACCAAACAGAATATCATGTTTGAACTTTCTGCGATTTTTTCTTTTTTGAGCTATGCTGTTCACATACATACACACACACACACAGACCATTTTCTAAAAACCACTTTTTTTGGACTCAGGGTAGAACCTCGAAGCGGATATTTCCAGTGATAACTCGATAGCGAAAATTTGACACGATTACAATACTTCCTCTTATTAGGAGTAACAGAAAGTAATACAAAAATCTAATATCTATTAAAATTGTGCAGATTCCATGTCCCAGCTTTGCAATAGCAGTCTCTACTTTTCTTATTACTTAGAATTACTCGAAGAATGAAATGCATTGTTGGTATTTCCTTGCGGTTATAAGTTGTGTAATAAAAAAAAAGAAAGAAAAAAAAATAAAGTGATTTTCAGACTTCCGTTTTCCACCACTCCCGGTCATCTAAAGCAGAGCTGACTAAGGATGAAGCTATTTTTTTTTTACGACAATTCCCCTTTAATTTAGTTTAACAATATTTTGTTTAAATATTCGCTGAATTTGAACGATTATTGAGAGTGATTATTGAAAAAAAAAAAAAACTTGAATGGTATGATAATGATTTTTAGGTGGATGTAAATTTTTCGATTCTCCAGAAAGAAGAATTACTTAAATTTTTTTTCAGCAAAAACTCCCAAGTTAAAAGAAAAATATTGTCAATAAACAATCGTGTAAATTACAGTAAAAGAAAGTTGTGTGAGTGTTTCACACCAAAATTTTTAATAATAAATACAATTATATAATTATAAAATGATTGACATTCATTAAATTTCATATTTTATTCATAAGAAGTAATGGGGGGGGGAGGGTGTCAAGTACCTAACCCAGGCAGGTAGTATTGTATAATGGAGTTGATGAGGAGAGAAATTGGGATTGATTAATTAGACAAGATATGAAGACACTGCTATAATATAAGTTTACACAAACTGCACTAGACTTGTAATAATTTTATCGAATAAAGGGGTTAGAATAGAGTTATGACACGATGTGATATATATGGTTGAATCTGATAGATGGATGTCTAGATCCCTCACTGGCTTATATACAGGTTCTCCCCACTCTAGCAGTAATAGAGAGAGTCTGTTTTCTCTCGGTCGGGCTTGTGTTCTCTCTCTTGCCGTTACATATTGTATGATAACATAATAATCCAGTAGACAGTGCCAACAACATTGGAAAAAAAAAACTAAATAAAATTTAATATTAAACGTCTCAATTTGTGCAGATCTAAAATCAAGGTTCTCCAGGAAAAATATTACGAATAAAACTGTTACGTGTATATCTGTACGTTACAATTCCAATTTTAAAGGAAATCTTTATAACTGTTTGCGAGAAAATCCACCCCCCCAAAACATCAATCTTTCACGCGAAAATATTGCAAATAAAAGTGATTGATACTTATTTAATAAAATAGTATACGAAGTTTAAAGAAAATCGCGGTTAACTGAAAAAAAACAAAAAAAAAAATCTGGTGTGAAACACTCAAACAACTTTCTCTTATTCCAGTTCTTAAAATTATAATTGGACAAATTTTATAATTTGTGTACCAAATTTAATGAAATTCGTCGAAAACTGAGAGAAACTGTTCAGTAAAAGCACTTTCGGTTTACTAATTTTTCTTGAAACTGGGGAATTTTGGCCCTATATTTATTTCTAATTAATTTTGTTTGGATGGTAGAATTTGTATAATCTCAACTTTAGAGAGAAACATAATGCAACCCCTCCCCAAAAAAATTGCCCTTAAATGAAGTTTCCCAGAGAAATATTTCAAATAAAAGTTGTAGATCTTTGTATGTTTAGTTTATATATGAAGTTTCAAGAAATTCGTCGGAGCCTTTTTTTGAGAAAATCGCGAAAAAGTGAAAAAAAACAAATAATTTAGTAAAGTGGTAAAGTAAAACGCACTTCCGGTTATCCGATATTTTTTCAAACTCGGAATTTCTACAACATATTAATTCTAATTAAACATTATTTAGATGAGCAGAATTGTCTAATAATACTGAAATAGCACTTAAATGAAAACCTAACCCCACCCTCCCCAAAGTGCCCTTAAAGAATTTTCCCAGAGAAATTTTTCAATAAAAGTTGTAGCTCTTTGTATGTGTAGTTGATATACCAAGTTTAAAGAAAATCGTCCGGACCATTTTTGAGAAAATCGCAAAAAAAGTAAAAAAAAAAAATCATATAGTAAAGTGGCACTTCCGGTTGAGGAATTTTGACAGATAACCCTACTGTCGGATCCCATGGTGATACCTAAACGGAATATCAAGTTTCAACTTTCTGCGGTTTCTGGTTTTTGAGCTATGCTGTTCACATACATAAACACAGACCATTTTCTAAAAACCACTTTTTTTTTTTACTCAGGGGACCTCAAAACGGATATTTTCTGTGAAAACTCGAAATCGAAAATTTCACACGATTACAATAAAAAAACAATAAAAAAAATATCTAGATTTCCAACGACATTCTCAGGTATTGTATAATTATGATATAAACGGAGGAAAAAAAAATATATTTTTTTTTTGAAAATCCGAGAAAAGAAAGTAAAACTAGATTTACAGTAAATTAGAAACTATTAGTAAAACAGTTACCATGCCTTACTAACGCTTAATGCGGTAAAAAAGTTTACTGCAATGCAAATATTGATAATCCACCCACACAATAAGCGTCACCAATTCTAAATGCCGTTTATTATTTATTATATAGGCTGCAAAAAGTCCAAATTAAAGGTTATTCATAATAACTATACACATTCTTAATGAGATATTTTTGGGGGGTTATAAATTTCAAAGGAAGATAGACAGACACGTAGGTGTATTTAAATGTGAGGTTAAATATCTGTGTGGGAAAAACCGGAAGTTTTTGACTTTATTTTAATAACGGGATTCCAGTGACGTCATGTACAAAAAAAAACAGGGTGTAAAATTAACTTAAATTTAGGTAATATATTAGATTTTTATATTATCTTACTTCCGGTAAGGAAGTCCTCCCCCCCCGCCATGCGGGAGATTGTGTGCGCGTATTATCAAAATATCTACAAAAATGAAAAATTACAGGAAGTTCAAACTTGGTATTCCGTTAGGTGTTATTATCACCGCATCTGACCGGAAGGATCTGAGCAAAAATCCATCAACCGGAAGCACGATTTTAATATGAATGGTTTTATCAAGTTTTACCGAGATTTCTTGATAAATTTTTCGAATCTTATAATAAAAATAGATACGCTGAACCTTTATGTTTTATTTATGTTTAAGTTTATGTATTTATTTATGTTTACCTTCTTTTTTTTTTTTTTTTAGAAAAAAAACATTCTTAACTGCTGTAAAAGGAAGTAAATGCGATCGTATTAGATTTTCGAAACTAGGTTTTACGGTATTCATTTGATAAACATTTTTTTTTTAGTAAATCCTCTGTTTTTATATGTTAATATTTATACATGTGCGTGTTTGTATCTTGTGTTTCATATTCGTGTTGTTTCATATTCGTGTACAGCATAAATAACAAAGTTTGTAATATGATCCGAAGAGAGGGATCTAAAGCAGAGAAAGACAGAGACACACAAAAATTGACAGTCTCACTCACTAGTTTAGGCCAGACTAGAGTGGGAGAATTCTGTTTAAATACAGCTGCATTAGCCATACTGGGTTGCCTTTCAACAGTTCATACAGCAGTCACAACGCGTCAACAACCTTTCTCTATTTTTTCTCACTCTAAATCTCTCACTAGCATTTTATATATTCGTGTAAAGTCCAAGCAGTTTGTGTTACTTTCTTTATTATATAGTGTACAGCATTATCTCCAGTTTGTGTATCTCTCAAACCCAATTCTTTTTTTCTCATACCCATTATAAAATGGAAGTATAATCCTAATATATAAAAGCCATCAACCAATATTAATTTTTTTTCAAAAAACTATTTTTCTAAATAAATTTTCAGAGCATTTGACGCAAATTTTCTTACGGCCTACTAACCATAGATGCATATTAGGCTTATCACTTGAGCATGTTCTAAAATATGCTGATTTTTACTTTCTCTTCTTACTCCTAGTAAGAGAAAGTATTGTAATCGTGTCAAATTTTCGATAGCGAGTTTTCACCGGAAATACACGTTTTGAGGTTCATTGAATCCAAAAAAGTGTTTTTTAGCAATGCAATGTGTGTGTGTGTGGTGTGCATATATATATATATATATGTGGGTGTATATCCGTATGTGAAACAGCATAGCTCAACAACGAAAAACTGTAGAAAGTTGAAACTTTGATATTCCCGTTTAGGTATCACCATGGGAGCTAACAGTACGTTCTCCGTCAAAATTCCTCAACCGGACGTAACACTTTACTAGGTTTTTTTTTTTGCGTTTTTTCCGAAAATAGCTACGATGATTTTCTTCAACTTTGGTATATCAAACTACCATATAACGAGTACAACTTTTATTTGAAATATTTCTCCGGGAAAAATCATTTAAGGGTACTTTTGGGGGAGGTGGTGGGGTTAGGTTTCCTCTAAAGTGCTATTTCAGTTTATTATACAATTCTATCATCTAAATAATGTTAATTAGAATTAAATATGTTGTTGAAATTCCGAGTTTAAAAAAAAATTGGATAACCGGAAGTGCGTTTACTTTACCACTTTATTAAATGATTTATTCTCTTTTTCGCAATTTCTCAAAAATGGCTTCGACGATTTTTTTTGAAACTTCATATATAAACTAAATATGTAAAGATATACATCTTTTATTTAAAACATTTCTCTGGGAAAATTCATTTAGGGGAGGGATGGGGTTTATGTTTTTCTCTAAAGTGCTAACCATAGTTGATTCTATACAATTTTATCATGCAAAGAAAATTAATTAGAAATAAAATAGATGGCCAAAATTCCCGAGTTTCAAGAAAATTAGTAAACCGAAAAAGGCGCTTTTACTGAACAATTTCTCTCAGTTTTCAACGAATTTCATTAAATTTGGTACACAAACTATTAAAATTTGTCAATTATAATTTTGAGAATTGGAATAAAAGAAAGTTGTGTGAGTGTTTCACACCAGATTTTTTTTCTTTTTTGTAAAGGGTTTCTGTGATGCTGAGATTTCGGCAAGCTTCTCTTCTAATCTATCACTATTAAAATTTTCAATTAATTACTTTCGATTAATTAATTTAGAATTCACGAGACTGCAATTAAAAAGTTGCGTGAGTAATTCACATTAGAATTTTATTTATAGAAAAAACCGTTGTCACTTAAATTTAATAAATAATAAATGTACCAGTCTAATTTTTAGTTTACTTAAAATTAATAATATTAAATTAGTTATTAATAAAGACATTGAATAAGTGCATGTTGCTACTCTGTTTACCATAAACGTATGGAACACCTGTCCAATATAATTATTATTTAAAAATTATAATATTTCAATGTTAACTAATTATATAAAATTATTATCTGATGAGTGATATTTTAAATAAAGAATAAATAAGCTTGCCATAGTTTAGATAATTTAAAGTTAATTTGCATATTATATAAGCCGCTTGACAGTTGTTTGTCTCTCTTGTACATATATGGTATTAAGAATGGATGAAGTGTATGCCCAAAGAAGGAAGCAAGGCCTTTCTCGACCTTACCAAAGCCGCTCACTAAAGAAAGATTGGACTTGGTAAAAAGCCGGTCA
>JAAEAF010012066.1:0-25930 GCA_011037195.1 Triatoma infestans | reverse complement strand
ATTTTTAATCACTTCATATTTATTCTCGCAATAACGATAACTAGCTGCTTGGAGGTTAAAAATTTGGTTACAATCAACTTTTCTTTTTCCTCAGTTTTGGTCTCTTGGTATTGCTGCCCACCGGTAACTTACTGTTCGATTAGTATATAATTAGCAAGTAAAAATATCTGGAACATTACTACTGTTCTGAGCAACTTTGCTTAAGTAATTAGAATTTATAGTTTCTGTTTCTGCAAGAGATTTTTTCTAAGCTTGTTCATCTTATTTATTAAATTATACTTCGCATGAATAAGTCAACACCATATAAGAATACTAAACAAATCTCAGATTATTTTACACCTCTTTCTGAGAAGGGTATCAAAAGAAAGAAAAGAAGTCACAGTTCTCCTGAACGAAGTTTTAACTCAAATAGCTCTTTGATCACGATGGGAGAGTCTACGAGTGGCACCCAGGAGAACACTATTTTAAGTAAATTAAGTGAAGTGCTAGACAGGAAACTGGCAATCTTACCCACTAAAAGCGATTATAAAATAATACAAGATAAATTGGACTTAGTTATAAAGGAAAATTTAATCTTAAAGAAAGAGTTAACTAACTTGAAAGCAGAAAATAAGCAACTGATAACTAATATAGAAAATTTACAAAAGAAGAATAAAGCCAAAAATTTGGGTTTTCGAGGTGTGCCCAATGCAGATGAAGTTCAAGATAAAGTTCAATTAGTTCAAGATATATGTGACCGGTCTCTAGGATTACGGGATTTGGCTATTGAGAATGCCTTCGTTCCAAGAGGAAGTAATTTAATTATTGCGGAATTTTTAAAATGTTCTGACGTCAAGGAATGTTTATTGGAATGTTCTATTCTCAATAATTCAAAAAAACTTAAGGGATCAGGCTTAGTAGTACACAGAGATCTTATGTATGCAGAAAGGAAAATTCGAGGAAAACTGGTCGATTTGAAGAATGAAATACTTAAGATGGATAAAGATGCAAACGTGTTGGTAAGGAATAGTTATTTACTTTATAAACATACTAGATTCTTTTGGAGAGAAGAAGGCATTACAACCAAGAATAAAGAAGATCTGAATCTGTTAATTGGCTGTCCTATGGTTGATGCCTCTGTGCTTCCAAAAAACTGCTGACTTCATCCCCAACACTTCAACAGGTGAGAAGTTGATTCACTGACTCCCACAGTCATTTGAAATACAATAGTAGAACTGAGTCTAATAATCATCAACCTATCTTATACAACCTGGGAGCTTGGAACATACGAGGTATAAGCACTATCTTTAATTTAGATTCTCAAGATATTAGCTTCTTATTAGGTTTAGATATAATCTGTCTGGTTGAGACTTGGGTTCCATATAATAACATTAAATTACCATCTTTTTTTGCTGATTATTTATACTTTTCTTCCCCCGCTATTAAAGATTTTTGTAAAGGGAGGGCCAGTGGAGGCATCTTGGTGTTGTATGAAAACAATAATTAGTTGGCTTCTGATAATCATCTTGGTGTTGTATAAAAAGAAATTTGTCAACTCAATTCGTTTTTTAAATAGTTCTTCTTACTGGCTTTCCTTGCTGGTAAATTTTGAATCTGAACCTTTAATAATCTATGTTCACTATTGAAAACCAAGCTTAAATTCTGATTTTATTATTAATTTGCTGCTAGAGGATTTATATGATTGCACTTTAAATTACGGTCATTCAAGTATCATGTTAGTGGGCGACTTTAATGCTCGAATAGGTTTATTAAACAATAATTTGGAAATAGATATGTTTATAAATAATAACTTTAATTCGACGACTGTCTCTGGACACGCCAGTGGACTGTAGGGGTCGCTTGCTGGTTGATGCATTGGAGCAATTTGGGTTCTTTCTAATTAATGGCAGGATGCCAGAGGGATCAGGCTCAAGGATGCTAGAGGTGATTACACCTTCCTTGGTAACAATGGAAATAGTGTTATTGATTTGTTGAGGTTAAACATTGGGGCTTTTCTGGTTGTTAAAGATTTTGAAATTACTACCATAACTTCTGTATCTGATCACTGTTTATGTTTGGTATCGTTTAGTAGCAATTACCCCACGTCTTCGCTTAATATATCGAAAAGTGAGCCAGCTGAGCTGACTAAGTTTTGTAGATGGCCCACTAAAGTGGCAGTTCTTCACTAACTACTTAAATGAGTCACCTAATATTTATTTCAATAACAATAATGTGCAAGATTTAGCGGATAACCTTATTCATTCTCTAACTGATTCCTTATATGACTCATTTATTATCTACAAAGTCAAACGTTACCCTCACTCGGAACAAGTCGTACCTAACAAAACATGGTTTAATAGGAATGTAGCGCTTCCAAAAAGGCTGCAAATAAATTAAATAAATACTATAGGAAATTTCATTCGTCGGAAACGCTTTCTGCTTATCTAACGGCGAGAAAAAATCATAGAGCCATCATTTCTAAGGCTAAACTTATTTACTTAGACAAAATTTGTGAACATTTCGGTAATATAAAAGATTCTAGTAACTTTTGGAAAACAGTTCGGTCCCTCATCAGGCCTACGTTCAGAGCCAGCTGCATAGATGTTGCTTCTTGGAAGAAATTTTTTGTTAATTCCTACCCCCCCAGAATTACTTCTGACTTAACTTTTATAGGTACCTACGACTCTATTCTGGACCCTGAATTTACTTTGGATGAGTTGTTGTGTAGTATCTCTAATTCTAAATCAGACAAATCCCCAGGCCCAGACCTAATAATAAACGAAGCCTTTAAATATTTACCGTCGAATTGGTGCCATTACTTACTCAGGTTATTTTATTTAACAAATGCTGGACGGAAGAGAATATTCCGGCTACCTAGGCTAATATAAAAATGAAGATGCTATTTAAAAAGGGCGATTCGTCTGACTTGAATAATTACCGTGGAATTGCTCTGCTAAATAATATAACCAAGTTATTCACACAAATATTATATAATAGATTATATCAGTGGGCCGAGGATAACAATGTACTCCCTGGTGAACAGTTCGGGTTCAGAAGAAGCAAAAGCTGTGTTGATGCCATTTTCACTTTAAGTTCTAGCATTAATCTCCAGTTGAGATTTAGTAAGAGAAGAACTTTTGTGATCTTCGTTGACTTCAGTAAGGCTTTTGATTCCATTCCTCATACGCTCTTATGGCAAAAACTGCATAATATAGGAATCAGTTCGAAGTTCATTAGTTTTATTACTCAATTCTATGATAAAGCAACTATGAAAATCGAAGAGAATTTCTTACTATCCGGCAATATAGTGGTTACCCATGGGGTGCTCCAAGGGGAAAAATTATCCCCATTACTCTTCAACTTGTTTTTACATGATATAATGTAGTTCTTTAATGAAAAGGGTGCAAAGGGTATTAACATTTACGGCGAAAGAGATCTCATGAGTTGATGTTTGCCGATGATGTGGCAATAACTGCATATTCGTGGAGGGACGTACAGCTAAAACTGCGAATTTTGTAGGCATACTGTCAGATCAATTCATTGACGGTCAATGTAGCGAAAACGATAATAGTTCCCTTCCAGAAGGCTGGTAGATCACCTATTTTAAAACCCTTCACATTCTATAACAAAACAATATATACCGCGAATAGTTTTGTCTACTTGGGGGTTCCTCTTTCTAGTTCGGGAAAATTTAAGAAAGCTTCTGAACATTTCGTAAAGAAGATTTTCTCTGCTTTCCCAGCTATCTTTAAGATTTTGAGAAATATTAAAACTAGTTGCTGGGACAGTAGAATACGCAACTTTAATTCTTTAATTGCTAGCGTGTTATTATACTCGGCAGAAATTTGGGGCATAAACTATGCTAACTTCGCCGAAAGGGTGCAGATTAGATTCTTGAAAAACCTCTTACATTTACCCCGTAATATTCCCGATTGTTTCGTAAGATTGGAAACGGGCCAATTGCACTTAAAATCAAAAATTTTCAAACGAATGTTGCGATTCTGGCAAAAAATCCTTGATCTGCCAGCTGATAACATAGTTAAATGTTATAATGCGCTTATTAAACATAGTGGCGGCTCTAGTGTTCCTTATAACTGGGCCTTAGAATTAAAGAGCAGTCTCCTTTCAATAGGAGCTGAGGATGTATGGATTGCCCAAAATTCAGCTACTTTAAAAACGAAAATAAACTCCTTAGTCATCTCCTTCAATAACAACCTGCTGAGCCACGATGTGGAATCTGTCATCGCCTCTTCATTTAATCTTTACTACAAACATATTTCTGCTCTGGGCTTAGGTGAGGCTTATATAAGATACAATTATTATCTTCATGCGATTAGATTGATCTCGCAATTACGTTTGATGAGTAAAAAGCATATTAGGTTATCGCTAAATGGTATGTTTTATAAGTTCAATCCACAGGACTTTTGTCCCCTTTGTAACAGCCAAGAAGCGACGATATCCTGCATTTCCTAGTTAGTTGCCCAATACTAAGTACATGTAGGAAAAATTATATTGTAAATTATTTTAATGATTCTGATGACCAGTCAGATAAACTACAGTCTCTACTTTCAATTACGTAATTCCATTTCACAATTAAAAAACATTTATTATTTTGTAATAAATTCTCTAAAAATGAGGTCTTTTATTTTGAATGATTAATACTCATTCTATTAGATCACCAATAAATAAATACATATTCACTATGTTTAGCATATATATTGTAATAAGTGTAACTCTAGGAGAAATGATAAATGTTATTATGATATTTATGTTAAATATAAATTAACAAAAATTACATTTTTGTGTAAGGTGAAATTTGGGGTTTTTGAAGGTTGGGTGAAAACAATAGGGAACAGTTATGAAGGTAGAATACCTTCAGTTACAGTAAAAGGAATTTCCCTTCCTTTCACTCTTCAGTGGAGGGAGGGATTATATAAATCTAGGGCCAGAAATAGTGAAGGATCAAATTTGTAGTGATGAGAAATCTGTGTATAGGACAAAGCAGTGCAATCCGAAAATGTATAATAGTGCAATGGTGCAAACCCAACCTTCAACAAATTTTTATATGTAAGTCTTATTATGAATTAATCCCTCTAATTTTGGTTTTATCTTAAGACAAGATTTGATACTAACTTATTAACTTATTTTGTTATTATTAAATATATACATGATAATAATGAGCTATGTATGATTTATTTCACATCCTCTCCTAGTTCAGGTGAACTCAGACCTCACGAGATCCCTTTAGAGAAGATTTAAATTAAAATTTATAATTATTTACTATTCTGAATTTCTATTTTATAACCCCCCAATTATACATAACATTATAAATGGCATCCCTTGTGGGGATCGATGTGTCTGTGTGAACCTGAATCATCGAGAGTATGAAGAGCTCGGTAATTTGATTCTCTGATATTAGATTTTTACCAATGAAAATTTATTTATTAATTAATATAGCTTATTTTTAAGAAATATAATCCTAAAATGTCTGCAATCGAGGAAAACAAGGGTAGTTCATCGCTTACGTCACTCATTTCTTCAATTTTTTCGAAACTGAACGGTATAGAAAATAAATTAAATATTACTTTAGATAATTTGAATAATCAAAATAAAACTGGGAAGGCCAATAAAACTTTGATAAAGGAAGAAAATATAAAACAAGACGTTAATGTTAATAGTAGAGTATCAAAAGATTCAGAACGAAACAAGTTGATAGCAATTAATAAGCAGCCTCTGAGCAATGCCAAAAGGAAACTTTCTAAATTCATTTCCAGTAGCCGATATATAAAATATAAAGTATCTAAATTGGAAGGTAGGAGGAAGAAAGGCCGGAATTATTTATGTGATTTGTATTCAGTTTCGAGACAACAGCAAAAGAGAAATATTAGTAGAAAGATGTTCAAAAAATCATTTAACTTCACGGCGAAAAACGCTGTTCGGATTAAACAATTTTTTAGTGGAAACATTTCCCCTTATTGCTACTGTCTTCTATCTATTAGGTTTCGAAACAATTTTGATACGAAATATAAAATCTGGGGGAATACGATCATATATGGCCAAATTATCGGAGTTTATTGTCCCAGACAATAAACGTATGCCACTGTCCGGTATAATACGTGGAGTTGTGTTAATCTCCAAATGGTTTTTACTCCTCCAGTATCGGTATGTCATTGTTTAAGGATATTATGAGAACACCAATTACTGATTGTGAATTCTTTTTATTTACCGGCAATAACTTTGTACAGAAATATGACTTTTACTTTTTATACTGATAATTTATTATAATTTGCTATTTCTTTTTTGTATTGAGACATTTCTGAAGTTAATCTACTCTGATTTATAAGGAAATATATTTATTTTATTAGAAAGAGTTTCTAAGGAATGAAGGTACCGTGCTCTCAATGGAATTAAAAATAAATAAATAAATAAATTCATTTTTTATGCATAAATTCCTTATTGTTACTTTAGAGTGGTGATTTCCATATTAAATTTAAAAATTGTTAATATACAATTAGTGATATTTAAATGAAGGAATATTAAGGATAGTTTTAAAGGACTGTAATGAAGGTTGGGTTGTGGTTATTAAAAGATAGTGAGAGAATCACGATGATAGCTGATGACAAGGGGCAATGTCACTTTTTAGAATTTAATGGATCAAGACCATGCCCGATATCAACTATTCATGTATTCAATGAAATGAATGATCCTGAGTATGATGTGACCATACTAATGTATATATTAATAGCAACTATTACATGTTATTTCTAATAGCCGGCTAATGTCAGTTAAAATTCTTTCCTGGACTACTTCTTCAAGATTGACATTCTAATGAAAGGGATTAGATAGCGGTAAAATGTTGTTAGTGAAGGAATATGGCGGTAATAAACGACACATTCAAAACTGACCATTATCAAAGATATGAAGTGAACCCATCTACAATGATGAATTAAAGAATTGGCATTATGAGCATCTACAACCTAGAATATCTTCCTAAATGTATCATCACCAGTAATGATGGACAAACGAAGTGGATATCCCACGAAGTAACACAGCTAAAATAATTTTTCAGTTTTGATTTACTTCGTAACTTAATGATTTATTTCTTTTTGTTATTTTTTTTTTTTTTTAAATTCAGTATTTAAATACGATTTCTTTAAGAATGATAACTACGTATGCAGTATAATTACATTTTTGTTTCAATTATATAATTATTGCCTCTAGTTAATTTCATTTTAATATCTTAAATTGTTTTTTATACATACTATTTTGTAACAAAATAAATTTTTTTTTTTTTTGACCCAGAGGAAGCATTATGTAATATGTGTAACTCTAGGAGAAATGATAAATGTTATTATGATATTTATGTTAAATATAAATTAACAAAAATTACATTTTTGTGTAAGGTGAAATTTGGGGTTTTTGAAGGTTGGGTGAAAACAATGGGGAACAGTTATGAAGGTAGAATTCCTTCAGTTACAGTAAAAGGAACTTCCCTTCCTTTCACTCTTCAGTGGAGGGAGGGATTATATAAATCTCGGGCCAGAAATAGTGAAGAATGAAATTTGTAGTGATGAGAAATCTGTGTATAGGACAAAGCAGTGCAATCCGAAAATGTATAATAGTGACATGGTGCAAACCCAACCGTCAACAAATTTTTATATGTAAGTCTTATTATGAATTAATCCCTCTAATTTTGGTTTTATCTTAAGACAAGATTTGATACTAACTTATTAACTTATTTTATTATTATTAAATATATACATGATAATAATGAGCTATGTATGATTTATTTCACATCCTCTCCTAGTTCAGGTGAACTCAGACCTCACGAGATCCCTTTAGAGAAGATTTAAATTAAAATTTATAATTATTTGCTATTTGAATTTCTATTTTATAACCCCCCAATTATACATAACATTACAATATATATATATATATATATAATGTACCTCCATATAGTATCTGTTTTCCTTGTTTTCATTATTTCTCTAAATTTCTTTTTTCTTTCTCTGGATATTTTCTGTTCTGTTTGAAATTATTTTGTGTAATGCCGTTCTTATTATCGGTAGCAAGATATTTTGGAGAATTTTTAATTTTATTTATATTTGTATAAGTGAAACTTTTTATTTTAGTTTTAAAAATGTCTTCATTTTGACTGTATTTTTTATGTATCTTTCTGAATAATTTGTATTATCTGTAGTCCTAATATATTCGTTATTGTATTATTTACAACTCCTGCTACAATCTGTATGATTATAAGCAAAATAAAAAATAAAAAATATATATATATATTTATAGATTGTCCCGCATTTGAAGCATTTAGACAGCCACTTCACATTGTAAGAACAAATAATCCCAATGTAGAACTTTTGTCTTTAAACAATAATTTCAGCAACCAAAATATGTTTAGAATTTATAATTATTTGAAAAATATATTTAAACTGAGATCCTCTCTTTTGGAAAACTTGTAAATTCTAAATTTCAGTGTATTACGAGAAATTAATTGTAACTTAGCAGTTCCTTTTGTATATATCCCTTTAGTAGGTAAAACAGTGAAAAAAGTAACGCAGTTTATTTATATAGTACTAGCTAACCCGGCCACGCTTCGCTATGGCTCAGTCTGTTTTTTAGAAAGTTAACAGAGTTACTGATAGTCATGGCGAACGCAAGGCGTATTGGAAATCTGTCGAAAGGAATGGTGTTAGTGGAAGTAGTGCGTCTTCACCTTTATGAGGTCCAATGAGAATTGTTGCTTCAATTAGATTATTCATCAATTTTTTAACTACTAATCGTGTACTGTTGCATAACATTGGCTGATTGAGATTTCGGAGTAATATAATTGGCACTCCAATTTTCAAATTTAGAATGTGATGCGATGATCCAGGAACATCGAGTGAATTAAGAAATTCTGTTGGAAAATCACTACTTCAGTTTGGTTCTTCACAGAGTCAATGGATTTGTATGCCACTGTTTCACCTGATGTTTAGAATGATGTTGTTCATATCGAGAACGTAGACATTTTTAGCCGCTACAATGGCTCTTCCGCTTAACCATGCGTGATTTTGATAATTTGTTTCGATGCTTTGGAATACCTTGTCTACTAATTCTTCTTTTGAATGTACAATGTTGCAGGAATTAGATGGGAAACTGATTTTTCCCGTTTCTGGATTTGTAGGAGTAGTGCCGTTACCGAGTTCGAGTAATTGTCTTGAAAATATGGCAGCTGTTGGATCGTTTTCAAGTTGAACCTTCGTTTTCGTTGTTAAATGAATTTTTTTTACTGTGTTCTAAAGAGTTGAATATTTCAAGCAGGCATGCAATTCATCAGCTGGTTGAGCGAGTTCTCACTGGAAGCGTTTGCCTGAAGTCACCGGATAGTAACACCTATGTCCACCAAATGGAACCTAATTCTTTCGCAAGTCTTTATGGTCTAATGCTTCCAATGACTTCTTGTGAGCCATTGCACACTCATCCTATACAATGATTTTGTACGCCCAAAGAACCTTTCCCATTCCTGATGTTTTAGAAATGTTACATGTTGGGTTTTCTGTGAAGTGTATGTTTAGTGGCAGTTTATGAGCTGAAGGCGCTGTTTTACCTCCATCAACGAAGCAGCAATAACTGAAGAAGAACGTACTAACGCAATATGGCCTTTTGAACGGATTTTAGCTCGGAATTTCCCGTTTCCTTGGGAACCTCGGAATAGAGGCACTAATAAGTAGTTGAGAAAGAGGTTCCGAGCGCGCGCCACCATCGCAACGCGTCTGAGTCTATTTCCGCCAACCTCGCGAAACGCTCGGAATTTCCCGTTTCCGTGAGAACTTCGGAGTAAAAATATATATAAACACTCTTATATAGAAATACAACGATGTGTAAAAATTTCAAGTCAATCCATCGACTACTTTTCGAGTTTTGCGGCCACAAACATACGGATGCTGAACTTTTACATATATAGATATACTCCTTAATACATAAATCACTTTATTAAGTATTTACATTTTTACCAGAACTGTGTGTGGCTATCTGCAGTAAATGTATGTGTACAAAATATTATAATTTAATCTCATTATTATTGTTTTGGAAGCCAATTTTTTTTTCTGTTTATTTCTTTCAGTTATTGAGATTTTTCAAACTTACATTTAGAGAACTTTTGTTTATTACCTTAACATTACAGTTTATATTTCATTTGTACGGTTTGTAGTGATATACTGTTTGTTATAAACTACTGAACTCATTGTAACAGGTTTTGTACCTATTACAAAAATAAATAAATAAATATTTCAGGTTAGTGGTGAAGCGTTGGCAGTGTTGAAATGGACTATGTGCCATGTTGGCCGTGTTGCCAACAGAAGCCCAAACAGCTGACATTGTCCCTTCTATCCACTTCAACAACTCCCTTCTCTTTGTTACTGTGCTTAGAGCGGGTTTGTCCATCTTGTTTTCTCTGACAACAAAAGCGTGCCAATCTCTAAACATTACTGTTGTATAAGTCAGTTGCTAACAGCAGATATTACTGTTCCTCGTAGTATTCGCTTTTTCCTGGCCTGTATTTCCCTCTGAACAAGGAGATTTCTATTTCGCCCAATAGGAGGATTTTTGTTCTTTCTTTATATTCTCTGACGCTGAAGTAAGAGATATGTAAAGTTTCCGAAGTTGAGTTTTCAAAGAAAATTCATAGTTTGTCGCACTTCCGGTTTTTGCTTGAAATAATTTTAGTCACCAGTCTGCTCATATATGTGAACAAAATATTTCAACAACAGAAAATCGCAGTAATGATTTTCCGTTTGTACCACCATGCATGTGATACGAAGGTTTCGGTCAAAAACCGTCGACAAGTGCAATTTTGCGAATATTTGAGATTTTACAATTACCTACTTGAAAAAGGCTCCAATGACATTTCTTTAAACTTTGCACACCAACTGTACATTTAAATACTGAACACACTGACATACGTTTTGGTAGTTCCATGGAAGTTGCCACGTTTATCTTACTCATGAACCTATTCTGAAAATACTGAACACACCGATATACTTCAGAGACATTTTCCGTGGTAGCCTGCTTCATTTTGTGGTCATCGACCGGTTTCGGGCGTTCGCCCATCTTCAGGATGCGTTTGTCATACAGTGTGATAGCACAGACTTGCACAGAGCAAATTCAGTATATACAGTCAGAGTGTGGTCGATGACCACAAAATGAAGCAGGCTACTACGGAAAATGCCTCTGATGCTTTCCAGCTCTGCGGAACCAATCACACAACAAAGAGTTTGGAATTTATTTTCAAGTAGGTACTCTTCAAGTAGTTTACCTGTTATTCCCACTCACATTTATGGTAGTATTTGTTGTGAAGGCAGCTAAGGCGTTGTATTGCTGCACTCTTAAATATCTGAGCATCTCTGCTAATGCTGTAACAGAATGTATTGCGATCCTGTCAAATTTTCAAATTTGAAAATTAGCTGAATATGGAAAATATAATAATCTGTTTACCGAATAGTCTATAATGGATAAGTGTGTATGCATGAATAAAGTACCCCCAAAATGAAAATTTTCAAGATGCTCAAACTTTGATATGCCGTTTAAGCTTCACCATCGTATCCAACACTTTCGGAAAGTGCGTCTACCACAGATTTTTGTGCTTTCCTCAAAAAATACTCCACTAATTTTTTTTTAAGTTTCATATAATAAAATTGCATCACTTTGGTTTATTTGAAACATTTCTCCGAGAGAATTGTTTGTTGAAGGGTTATGGAGGGGGAGATATACAATGAAGGGGCCGTAATGCACTAGAGTGCAGCTTACGATAATATTAACCTACATTCAAGGCACTTCTAGAATTCCAAATTGCAAGAGGATCGATTAACCGGTACAGCAATTTACAGAATAGATTAGTTTAGATTTTTTTAGAATTTTCTCCTACGTTAAGCTGCAGTTACAAGTTCTGCTGGAGGGCGCTAAAAATTCCACAATCAGGTAAACATCCCCTGAAACCAATAACTATGACGCCACTACCAATATTTATGGGGAAACACTCACACTACTTTCTCTTACTCTAATTAATACAATTTAATCAAGAAATTTTCTTTAAAATTGCAACATTATAATGTAAGTACCTGACCGGCTTTATATGGAACGCCCTATGTCAAAACCAAGAGAACTTGTGCAAATTTAAATTTAAACTAACTGACAGACCTCTCCAATACCCCTCAAAATTCAAAAATGTTTCGAATTAAAGTGAAATGTTCCTATTTATGCAGCAAGAGTCCAAGTTGCAACAGTTTTCGAGGAACTCAAAAATCCATTCTGTAAAATCGCACTTCCGGTTAAACGATTTTCTTTAAATTTGGAATTTGACAAGTGTGCAGGTAATAAAAGCATATATTATACTGAAGTGGTACTTTATAGGAAAGTGTGACGCTATTGTTACCCCACAACTCCCACAAAATCAGTTTTTCCGGAAAAATGTTCCAAATAGAAGAGGAGAGGTGTTGATGTGTTTAGATAGCATACAGAGTTTAACAAGATTAGATTAGAAGCGGGGTGGGCGAGCCTCATTCCACTGCGACCTGCAAATCGAGGTCTATTGTGCATCCCCTTAAATTACAGCAGAACCCCCAGCTTTGCCCTCCTGATCAATCCTAGCAAAGCTGAGAGCGGCTCCATCATGAAGCTTCTAGCTTCGGGATTGCCTGTCCCCAATTGAAGAAACCAAATCCTCGCCAGGCCGGCGCACTCACAAAGGACGTGCGCCGGGGTTTCTTCCTCTACCTTGCAGAATCGGCATACCGCACTATCCGCAAGTTGTAGGTGGTGCATGTGTCTATTCAGCCTACAATGCCCTGTTAGTAGACCCACAATTAACCTTATATCCCTTCGGGTCTGGCTCAGTAGGTCTCTGGTAAATTTAGGCAAATGTCTTTTGATAAAGAGCTTTGCCTGCCTCTGTCCTGGTGTTCCCTCCCACCAACGCAGACGCTGTCTTCTATCCACCCCCTGATAGAAGTTTGAATGAGGCTCCTGGACAAGCCGCAGAAGGGTTCGGGGCCTATAAAGGTATCCTGCGAACCCTCCCTCGCTACGGCATCCGCCCTCTCATTGCCCAGGAACCCCGCATGTCCCGGCACCCAGGCGAGTGTCAGTTTATTCCGAGTACCCACCTCGGTGAGGGCAAGTAGGCAGTCCCACACCAGTCTTGAGACTATTTGGTGTGAGGAAAGTGCCTTCAGGGCTGCCTGACTGTCGGAGTATATGGCCACTCTTCTACCCACTATCTTTTGCTTTATAATCTCCCTAGCGCAGAGTTGTAACGCCACGACTTCAGCCTGAAAGACCGTGGCGTACTTCCCTAGGCTGGCCTTAATTTTAACTTTAGGCCTGCCCCCATAGACCCCAGCTCCGACCCCAATCGGAGTTTTGGATCCATCTGTATACAGATCGAGTTACCGAACAGGAGTGGGTTACAGTCCCATTCGCCTCTGCTCGGTATAACAATATGGAAGTTCTTTTCGAAATATATATCTAGGAACCATCCTATCAGTTGATATCCCAAAAAAGATGGTCCGCCTTGATTTCCTCAATCAACCTCTGGTTATTACGATCATGCCTAGAGGTAATGGGAAGCGGCCCCTGCAGAAGCCTATGTATTCCCATTCTGGCTTCGCCTTGAACGAGAATGTGTAGTTGTGGCAAATTGAGGAGGACTTCCAACGCCGCAGTCGGGGTGGTTTTCATGGCCCCCGTGGAACCCAGGCATGCTCGCCTTTGGACCCCACCAAGCCTTTCCACCGCCCCCTTCTGCAGTGTCTTGGTCCACCAAACCACCGACCTATGTGACCATGCGTCTGATGATCCTGGTATAGATCCATAGTGACAAACTTGGGCGCAAGCCCCAGTTTCTCCCACAAAGCACCTATTAAATGACGCATCGGCCCTGTGAGAAATTTTGTCAATGTGTTGATTCCAAGTGAGTCTGCGGTCAAAAGTAACATCAAGGTACCTGGCCTCCATCGTAAATGGAATCTGAGTGTGCCCAAATGATGGTGGCCTAAGGCGTTCCAACTTGTGGTGCAATGTGAAAGGAACTATTACGGTTTTATGGGGGTTTATGGACAAGTCCTCCTCCCTACACCAGTTCCTGAACAGGTTTAGAGCTGCTTGCACCCGCTCTGCAATCGTAGTAGGGTATTTGCGTCTTACCACGATCGCCAAATCGTCTGCGTAGCCTAGACAGTCAAAGCCATCCGCAGATAGTTGGTGGCGGAGATCATCAACGACCAGAGTCCACATCAGAGGGGACAAGACCCCTCCCTGCGGACACCCCCTCCCTACTTTTACCCTAAGGGTGGTCTGATCTACTGTCGAAAGGTTAATTCGATTACTTAGACCAGACTCCATCCAGCCGCATAACGCTGCTGGTACTCCTCTTTTACGGAGAGAGTTGATGACCGAGGTGTGCGAGACATTATTGAATGCGCCCTCAATGTCCAAACAAGTGGCTACCGCAATTTCCTTATCCTCCAAGGATTTTGATAGCAGCCTGTTAAGATCATCCAGTGCGGCCTCAGCCGACCTACCTGGTTAATAAGCGTATTGGCGGGCACTTAGGGGGTTTACACACAAGACCTCATCCCTAATATGTCTGTCCACCAAACTTTCCAGAGCTTTGCTTAGGAAAGAGCATAGGCTAATCGGTCTATACGAGCCTGGCGTAAGGTCAGACACTCTTCCCACCTTGGGGAGGTAGAGCACCTTGACATTACGCCACGGTACCGGCGTATGTCTTCGGGCTGTACATGCCCTAAAGATTCTACACAGGTATGGTAAAAGAATATCTAGTCTTTTTTGTAAGAGGACCGGGTAAATCCCATCCGTCCCAGGGGATTTAAAAGGTAGGGATTTATTGATGGCCCACCTGAACTTGCTTGGCAAAGTTTAACAAAATCGTTGGAGTCTTTTTCGGGAAAATCAAGGGAAAAGAAAAGTTGAATAAAGTCGCACTACCGATAGATGGATTTTGGGAAGATTTCCCCCTAAATCTTCATGGCTGATGCGGTGGTAGTGCCTAAATGGAATACCAAGTTGGAGCTTGCTGCGACTTTTCGTTTTTGAGATATTCTGTTAGAACACACACATACACATACACACACAACATTTTTTTCGAATTCAGGGCGTGCCAAAACATATATTTCCGGTGAAAACTCAATTTCGAAAATCTGGCATAATGGCAATGCCTAATTGCTCTAAAGAAAGTGAAAAAAGTTTTCTGAACGTTTCAAACCATATTTCAGACGAAAAACTCAATTTGAGAAATTGAACGATCTTAGTGGTACTACTTGCCGCCAGAGTTGTGATGTTTTTGAAGTAATAAAAACAAAAAACTTCCATTGCCATAATAATAAATCTTGTGGAAATAATGGGGACACCATTAAGTTACTAATCTGGGCAATCAGCACGGAGGAGGTATGTGTGTGTGTGTGTATTGCTAGTAAGCAGGAGAAGGGTAGCACATTGTAAATCAAGTCGGCCGGGACCATATATCACTCTGTCTATATGACGTCACACACTTGATATATATTAGCCGAGAGATTGTCACGTGTTCTACTTGAGGGACATCAGCCGGCCCAAGTAGATCTTTGTTGCCATGGAATACAGCTAGCCAGTGAGCCGCTACCACATACATCCCCTTCTGTCAGGAGGTGAGGACAGTATTCCGCACTACCTCATAGATCAGCAGATTACCACCTCTCCTCACTGTTACAAGATAGAAAAACGCCTCCCTCCTCACTGCTTTTACATTTCTTCATCAATCATTTATTTTCCTGCTAGATCGTTGCTCGGCTATAATCTCATTGGTTACTACTAATTCTTTTATCAGCTTCTTTTTCCCCCTAAAATATTCGAGTTGTGAAGGTAAAAAAATGCTTAATATAATTAGAACAGGCATTTTATTCAATATGGTGTGAAGTGTGTTCACATTAGTAGCGCCATATTGAAGTGCTGAAGTGTGTTCACATTGGTAGAGCCATATTGAAGTGCTGAAGTGTGTTCACATTAGTAGCGCCATATTGAAGTGCAAACATTTGGTGTGAAACACTCACACGACTTTCTTTTATTCCAATTACACAGTTATAATTGACACATTTTCTTCAACCGAAATGTTGATTAAATGTCTAGTTATACATTTAAGGCAACGCTTCCATAAATTCTCTTGAAATATAATGTTATAGATTTGCCAGAAGACGGAATTTTCACATTATAGTTGCCATAAGTATTTGGGGGGGGGGCACTTCATCAGATTTTAGTGTAGAGGTAGTTTCTAATGTTAGAGACCCGCAATCTCCAAAAACGAATTTTGAAAAAGAGAAATTGTTCAATTAAAAATATTACATATCAATGAACAAGTCGATGTGCTAAGTTTATACGAAATCGTTTGATCCGTTTTCCAGCAGATTGGAAGAAATTAAAAAATCTGATCAGTAAAATGGCACTTCCGCTTGTCCGATTTCTCGAAGCTTGGAATTTTTTCAACATCTTAATTTACTTTTAAGAAATATGTGTGTTGCTTAATTTAATCTTGGTAATATGCGTAGGGGACACATTTGATCGCCTACTCGTGGGTCCCCCGGGTTACGCTAAACAGCCAAATCCTGTCGCTTATCATCGCGCGACTTCAAGAGGCAAGAAAAAACCGCAACTGGCCCTTTTAAGGACGGCCTCCGAGTTCTTTTATGGAATGCAGGAGGACTGAACTTCTTTCTTTTACAAAATTTAAACTTACATCACTAAACAACCCGACCTATTCATTTTGGTTGATACAGGCAAAGCGGCTGACAACGGGAATGCACATGGCCAGAGGTGTAAGCTGTCAGCTGGCAGAGATCACTGGTCCATGTCAGCATTTTTACCTGTACCAGCCTCGGCTGCTAGACTCGCCCAGTGGTTGAGGGCACCGAATCTTATTTCTAATATTAAGTTTCTCAAGGCTCCACTAATTCGTAGACATTTCCAAGATGGAACTTTAAGCAGGCTAGATGCGATGATTTCGAAAAAGCGTCGGAGCGATTAGTCATCGCTCAGCTCACTGAAGGCCCAGACAGATCTTACGCGCGCTTCACTTAAGCAAGTTTCAAAAGTACTTGCGGTAATGTCACAAGAGGCCAGGTCAAAAAACACAGATCTTTCTGGAATAAAAATCTGGCACCTTTTAATGTTGCAAGAAATGGAGCAAAGGTCATTTCTGAACGAACCAAAGATCTGCAAGCAACAAGCGAAATTTGAGGCCAGCTATCAAATTGAGCAAGCGGAAGGTTTATGGTGACTTCTTTATGAAACTGGATTTTCGAAACATAGTGCTAAGGAACATGTGTATGACTGGCCTTGAAGGCACTTTAAACAAGGCCCTAAATCCGTTGAATCATTAGCATCTGAAAATAAAATGGAAATTAATACAGAGAACATTGTTTTCCAAGTGTTTATTATGTTACGCAGGCGGTTTTCCATCTCTTTCAAATACGCCGGTGAATCAAATTTTCAAATTTCAAATAAGTCAAGCGAACAGCACATGGCGCACTATGGGAGTCCGTCGCGTTAGGAAGCTAATTTGGAACGTACTCTCCTATTAAAAAAATCTTGTGTGAAACACTCACACAACTTTCTCTTACTCCAGTACTCAAAATTATAATTGACAAATGTTATAGTTAGCGTACCAATTTTAATGAAATTAGCTCGGAAAACTGACAAAACTGTTCAGTCAAGCGCAATTCGGTTTCACTAATTTCTTTGAACCTTGGAATTTTGGCCATCTATGTATTTCTAATTAATTTGGTTTGGATAATAGAATTGTATAATCAATATGATAGCACTTTAAACAAAAACATAACCACACCCCTTCCCTAAAAGTGCCCTTAAATGAATGTTCCTAGAGAAATGTTTTAAGTAAAAGTTGTAGATCTTTGTATGCGTAGTTTATATAAGAAGTTTCAAGAAAAATCATCGGTGCCATTTTTGAGAAAATCGCGAAAAAGTGAAAAAACTATTTAGAAATGTGATAAAGTAAACGCACTTCCGGTTATGCGATTTATTTCAAACTTGGAATTCCAACAATATATTTAATTCTAATTAACATCATTTCAATGAGCGAGTTGTCCAGTAAACTGAAATAGCACTTTAGATGAAAACATTAATCCCACCCCCCCTCAAAAGTGCCCTTAAATGAATTTTCCCAGAGAAATGTTTCAAATTAAAGTTGTAGCTCTTTGTATGTGTAGTTGATGTACAACTTTGAAGAAAATCGTCGGATCATTTTTGAGAAAATAGCAAAAAAGTAAAAAAAATCAACTAGTAAAGTGGTACTTCCGGTTGTGGAATTTTGACAGATAACGTACTGTCAGATCCCAAACCTATACCTAATATCAAGTTGCCTAAACCTAAACGGAATATCAATTTTAACTTTCTACGATATATCGTTTTTGAGCTATGCTGTTCACATACACACACACAAACCATTTGCTAAAAACACTTTTTTGGACTCAGGGGACCTCAAAACGGATATTTCCGGTGCCAGAATAAACGGAAACTACTGGAAGCTTTACAAAGCAGCTGTGGAAGGCTAAAATCACAGATAACACCTATAACTAAAGTGAAGGATTTTGGCTTCAAGTATGCTTTGTTTTCAGCGACCATGCAGCGCTAAATTGGTCTCGAACCTTCCTGCATTCGCTCCCTGAGAAACGCCTGCTTCTCCTTGATTCAAGGCGATCAAAGGGAGGTTGTCAGAGCAAGGAACTACTTCAGTACGCCTCAAAAAACGATCCAAGTGTTGTACCCTGAAGATATATGGCTCCGAATATACTCAGACGACTCTTCGATACCAGGCTCTGGAGCGAGCGGGGCGAGATACTATAGTAGCCTTTTCGAGGAATTTGTGGCTGTTGGCTGCCTCTACTTTTGATAAGGAAGTTGTGCTGTTTAACTGGAAGTTGTGCAAATATTACTGGTTCACTCAATTGAGTGACTTATTGAATAAAATTAATTATAAGTCTATTTTATTAGACCCTGATCCTACTAAATTAAATAACGAAATCCCACAGATCCTAGATAAATACAAAGAATACTCAAAACTATGTGATGTGTACAGCCGCTAACTATAGCAGTATACATTCCTGCCCAATCCTACATCAACCTCAATATTCCCTTCAATATAATCAAAATATTCACCCAATTAAAACTGTCTGGTAATCATCAAATACAAATAAAAACTAAGAATTCTGCTTACTTAATTAACACTCAGGAAATCTAATCTAATTTTAAAGTTTTGGAAGATCACCACTTAATAGTTGCCTGTCCTATCTATTCTCTCATACTTAATCACTCCATCCCGTTCATCAACTTTACTTCAATAGATCACCTTCCCAATGTTCTCTCCACAAACAATGAATCCCATATCAGAAACCTATTCTATTAAATCATCAATTGCGTTAAAATAAGATCGTTCTGCATAAATGATTAAACACAATTTTTTAGTAATTTCAATGATAAATTTGCCTTGTTAGAGTGCCACTACCGGAGCCAATTACTATTTCAACATTTTCTTTTTTTTTTGGCCTTCTTGAACCGCGCAAATAAGCCAGTCTTAGTGTTAGAATATAAGTATAAAATAAATTTTTATTATGATATTAGTGTCATTTATCTTCAAGATGATGAATATTTTCAGTAATGGATGTTACAATAATTGTAGATGTAGTTATTGTACAATTTTTTTTTATATTGTGATTTTGTTGGCTTTGATAAATTTGTATATGTCTAGATATATTGTTCTTTGTTTTATATTGATCTTTGTTCCTTATTGATGTTTGTTTTGTATTGTTCTTTTTATAAAACAGCAATGTGTTTAAGTTTGCTGGTAATGGCAGCCCGATAGTATTATGGCTCTCCATAGCTGATCCCTACTACCATTTGTATTCTATCACAGGCTAAAATGAGGTGATTAGCATCCGCTATTGATTCTTGATCACATGAACAAATTGCGTCAATTTGGATACCAATGGTGTCAGGTTTTGACAATTTGGACTACCAATGGGGGAGTAGTTTTGACTGAACCTCAGTCAGCTTATTGTGCAATAAAATTTTCGATTTTCAGAGAAGTTACCGTACCCTTGTCTTATTGGTATTGTTGGTTGGATAGATGCGTAATATTTACCTTTTGCGGTTTGGGTCCTGGAATAATTGTTCTGCCACATCAAATGTAGCATTCTTTTTTGAGGTGTTTTTTATGTCTGAAGGTGAAACTGAATTTATATAAGGTTCAGATATTAATATGGCCTCTTTTGCTCGAGCGTCCGCAGTCTCATTCCCGTCACCACAGTGGCCCCTCACCCATACCAGACACACAGACTTACCCTCAGAAGGCAGCTTATTTATCAGATTCAAGGAGTCAAGAATTAGGAGGGAGGGATCTTGCCTGGATATTTTAATTTTTGTAAAACACTTTTACTGTCAGATAGGATTACAGATTGTTTTATTTCTGATAAATAAATATGGTGCAAACATTTATTAATGGCAATTAATACTCAGTAACACTATTAAGTCTATATTGTAAATACATTCCAGAATTTGAATTGTATATAGCGCAACCAACTCCGTCACTATTTTTTGACCCATCAGTATATAAAAAATTGAAATTGGGGAATTTCTTTTCTAGCTTTGATATAAAGCGGGAATTATTGACTGAGTCAGGCAGATTCTTGTCCCTTTCATAAAGCGATGTATTGAGATTAGGATTGTAGTTTTGAATGTGGGTTTTTAGGTTAAAATGGAATATAGGAAAGAAATCAGTGCGGTGTAAGGATGATGAGGAAAGCGAAAGAGCACAAAAAGCTTCCATTAAAATCGGAGTTTTCTTTTTTAACCACTATCTTTCTGCAAGCACTCGAGTTCCTGCAATGAAGCGGCCAGCTAGCATATTCCTTCTTATATTCAGAGGGAATTCATGTGCCTCGACTAACAGGGCATTCGTCGGATTAGAATGGTGAGCACCCGACAGGTCTCAGCGCTTTATATTTATTTTGTCCACTTTCTGCAAACGAGTGTTGGCGGCATCTCCGTATAGGGCGCAACCATAGTCGATTTTCGAGAGAACAAGCTGTTTGTAAATCATTAACGATGTCCCCGCAGGGGGGAGCAGACTAGCTGCTTCCTGGGGAGTAACGCCCCCACGGGTCCTAGTTCCACACTTTCACACATACACACACACACACACACACACACACACACTAGCACACCACCACATAAACACTAGGGACCTTACGAGAGAGGAGGTAAACTCTCTCCCGCGCGTTTGCCGTGCGCAACTACCCATGTCGGCGGAAAGGGGGATCCTGGGCGCTGAGGTTGACGGAGTCTCGGGCTCCCAAGACCAACACTCGTCTTTGGCCCTTGCTTCGCCTAGAGGGGAGGTCGGGCGATTAGCCCTAGCTCGATCAAGCGGCTTGGGATGACCATGGTATCCGTGGGTCCTGTGGGTGAGGATGGTGTCAGCGGGGCTCTACCATGTGATATTTTTGCAGGGACAGAGTCAGCCGCCGCTGCCGGACTCCATAGTTGAGGAGGTAATTAATGCATCTCAGTATGTTAAGCGATTGTTCATATCTCTTAACCAGTTGTTCGATGTGTTTTCTCCATAACAATTTACTATCTATCAACATGCCCAACGTCTTCATAACAGGTTCTACTCGTATGTGAAATCCACCTAGAATAAGAGACGTAGGCATTGTATCCTTTCTATGCCTGGTGAAGACATCTATACTACTTTTTTATTCAAACAGTGAAAGGCCTATCTCTGTACACCCCATTTATTGAATTTCAGCAATGCCACATCCAATTTATTTTTGGATTCTTCCAGTGTTGGCTCTAGGGTGAACGAAATAATGTCGTCAGCATACTGAGATACAGATAGATATACCTCCATCTACGAGTGTGATAGCCTTAAGATCAGCTGTATAAATGCTGAAGAGCAATGGGCTAAGGACGGCTCCTTGCGGAAGCCCAATATGTGTATTTCGTGGACCGAATATTCTGTTATTGTATTTTACTTTGATGGATCGGGTTGAAAGGATATGGTGAGCCTGCTGACCATTCTAACTGGAACGCCCATATCAATCATTTTATTTATAAGTACAGCAACATTACATTACTGTAGGCGTTGGTTAGATCAAGATTTGCTACAAGCATGTACTTATTATCTGAAAAACCGTTGTGAATGTCAGACACAAAAATAGGCAATGAATCTAGAGTGGAGTGTTTTCTTCTAAAGCCATATTGATAATATGGGATGATGGCATTCATATCTACCCACCACTCTAGTCTAGTCTTGATAAGTCATTCAAACGTCTTACTGATACATGAGGAGAGAGCAATAGGTCGGTAGGATTCTGAAGAGGAAGGATTCTTATTTGGTTTTAATACCGGTACCACGATCTGGCTGCTCCAACAATCGATACGCTTTTCCTGTACTCAGACATCATTTAGTACACTCAACAGCAGTTCTTACCACCTACGGATAAGTTGATCAACATGGGATAATGAATATTATCCTCACCAGTGGAGGTAGAGGAACTGGTTTTTAGGGCTAGTAGAAGTTCGTTGAAGGAGAAAGGGTCGTTTAATTTATGAGAGGAGAATTGGGTTCCTGGGATAAGTACTTGTTCTGGGACTATTTCGGGAGTGAGAGAGCTTAAAAATTCCGGAACCCATTCACTGTTTGAATTTTTTTTGTGGGCGACATGACCGTGTCTGAGAGCTCTAATGACACTCCAGATTTCTTTTATTGGTGTATTTTTATTAAGTGAATTACAAAATACTGCCCACTTTTCTTTTTGTTTTTATTTTATATATTTTCCTACATAATGTGGTGGCACGCTTGCAACTGATTAAACTAGACGGACTGGGAGTTAATCGATTCTGTTTAAAAGCCTCTGTGTTTTGCCTCCTGGCCCTTTCGCATTCCTCATCCCACCATGGTTTTGGCGGAAATCTAGGTTTGTGCCCAAGGTAAGATTTGAATTGAGGAATAGCAATCTCAGCTGCTCGATAAAATGGTATAGCAATCTCTACTGATAAAATGTTCATAATTAGAGCAGCAGTCTTGTGAGTTATTCTGTTCAAACAGATATTTATCCACCAATTGGGCATAGATACCCCACTGTGCCGATTAATTCCACTTTCTATTTGTTGAATTATGATAATAATTAGGGAGGATATTTTTATCTATGGTAATGAGTATACCCAAATGGTCTGAACCAAACGGTTTGTCTACCACGGACCACTCGCATCTGGATGCCAGAGCCGGAGAACAGATTGATATATCTACAGCGGAGGGTCGTCTGTCGTGTCTTTGAAGGAGAGTTGGTGTTCCATCATTCAGTAAACATAAATTTTCTATATGGATGGCATCAATTATATTTCTACCCTCCGAATTGTCAAAAGAGCAGCCGAAGCTTCTGTGATAGCAATTTAGATGCCCAAGAGTAAAATTGGAGATGTTACCGACCTAATTAAGGCACTCCAATATTCAGAAGTTATTTTATGTCCCGGCGTGCAATATATAGAAATAATACTAATGTTAGAATTTAATATATTACAAATGATGCCACTTGTCTGAATTTTATTATTGTTAAATTTGGGTTGGAAAGTTATTGGATTGAAGTTAAGATTATTCTTTATTAGAATGCATCCTCCATAACCATCGTTTCTGTCACTCCTTACAAATGAGAATTTGAAATTGTAACTAAATCTGATTTTTTGAGCCAATTTTCTGATAGTAATGCTATGTTGATGTTATTTAATTTGAGAAACGTCTCCACGTAATTTTTGTTAGCCTGAAGGGATCTAATATTTAGCTGTCAATCATTTCAATAATTATTTTTAAACATCAAAAATTTAACAATTATTATATTTTATTACGATTACTTTAATCCAGGATAAAATTGAGATAAAAAATAAATCAAAGTTGAACAGTAAAATAAAAGAAAATTCAGAAAGTAAACTCATAAGAATAGTTAAGAGAAGATAATTCTCTAAAATCAGAATGAGTTATGTTTATTATGTGTTGTTTACATGTGTCAAGTTGGAGCAAGAAGTTTGTTTGTTAATTAATATGTGTTCATAGTGTGCGTAGATGTACTATTTATACTAGCTGCCGAATTTTGGTTTCGGCTGCTCAATTCAATACTATTTTGCTGTGAAAATGCGCTCTCTAAATTTACAATAAGATTTTTTATTATTTCATTTTTGTTTGAATGCTCATTATCTACTTTCCGGATTAATTGCAATAAGTTATCTATATTTTTCCCCTTATTTATTTCTTCCGCTTGATTTTTCTGGCTGTTTCCTTGACTGATTTATAATAAATTGAAGTTAGATGCTGTTTCAGTATTTCCGTGTTTTGACTATCTCTAAATTCCTTTGATTTATTTATTTTTGGATATGTTTTTTTTTTAGTATTTATCCGGTTGATTAGTTATTTTATTTGTCACTGGCGTTGGTAATTCCGGGAAATGGTTTTCTTTTGTAAGTGCTTCGAATTTATTTTCATTTGTAAATTATTCAAATTTATCATTTGTTAGTGCGTCAAATTTGTTTTTTGTAATGGTAGCGTATGTGTTTCTATTGAGGACTTAGTCTTTTAAGGTCTGGTTAAGTGCCGCTTTTGCAGGGCAATCCTTTCACTTACAAAGTATGCAGATGGGTATAGTAGCCTCAGTTAGAGGGCATTCACTTAATTTGTGGTTCTCTGCACTGTGTTCACATCTCACCTTACTACGACAATGATCTTCCGTGTGTCTGAGCCTTAAACACTTTTTACACTGCCTTAGTGGGGGGATATAAGGGTTCCACTTTACATCGCACGTCTTACAATGAAACATAATTCGTTAACGTTTGACTGGCAAATGTTATGAAGCATACGGGAATTTTCTCGTTTAGAATGTTACTATTATTTTGGACTTTGCGTGTGAGGCGCCTGACTGTGATTGGTTTGGCTGGGGAGACGATTTCCCTTAGAATTTCCTCTTCACCCAAATCTGTGTCAATGTCTCTAATTACTCCCGTACTGTGCCTAAAATTGGGAATATACACGGAGATTTCTCTCTCTTTGAATATATCCAGTGACAATAACTCGTTGGCAGCCTGTGGATTGCTAGTTACTATTCTCATTCTGTTTATTCCTGTAACTGCGATATCTATTATTTCGTTTCTATGTGACGTTTTCGTGAATAACCATTTACCCATGGCCATTCGATGTACTTTTCCTAACTTACCCTTATTACCCTCTAGGTTAATTACGAATGTGCCCTTGTCACTGGTTTTATACCTGTTTTTTGAAGCGTTTTTTTATCTATTCAGTTTTATATTTTATACCACTATTCTCATGTACGGATATTTTGTTTCTCTGATTAGTTTCCATACCTTCACACGGGCGTTTAATTGCCATTACGACATTATTATTATTATTATTACTAATTCCGTTAGTAGTGTCCATCACCTCCTTTCTCTCCGTTATATTAGTATTTTAGTTACAATTGATTATTAAAAGGAAGCTTGTCTGTAATCGGTGTTACCAGTTCTGGGGGCTTCGGGCCTCGGGCCCCGGGCCCCCACTGCTTGCAGACATTTACTTGAGAACAAGTGACTCCAAAGTAAATCAGGAAAACCAGAAGAAAATAAAAAAAATAAATAAAAAATTGAAGGAAAAATTATGGGAAAAAATTAAAATTTCTGGATATACTATATCACTGGATATACTATATCACTGGATATACTATATCACAGGATATACTATATCACTGGATATACTATATCACTGGATATACTATATCACAGGATATACTATATCACTGGATATACTATATCACTGGATATACTATATCACTGGATATACTATATCACTGGATATACTATATCA